>OZ005743.1:74868780-74906280 GCA_963930735.1 Dioctria linearis | reverse complement strand
CTCTTGCTCTTGTATGAATAATAATATTTCAAGAGTTAACAAAGCTCATATTAGAAATAATAATGAAAACCTAAGCCAAAATCATCGAAACTATATGACATCAGCACAATTTGCTGATGACGGAGGTGATCATTCCGGCACTAATTTAAAACAAGAAAACAGTCACTCACTTGTACAAATCAAACTTCCCCCACGTTCGGAAATAATAGTAAATATTCCTGTAGACTTTAACGAAGAAGCATTATGCATAAAAAAGGAAATACAACCGGGTGTTTTCTTAGGAGATACCTTAGTAAATCCACATAGTAAATCAGCAAAAATCTCGATGTTGAATTCTACTTCTGATATTGTCAAAATAAATCGCCAAAAAATTATTCCTACTTGGTAAAAATTAAGTAGTTATGACATCCTTTACGCCCAATATGACCGAGAGCCTATCTTGAATCGATTAAAACACTTAGAAAACCATTTGGGTTTAGATCATGGCAATTCTGAAGAGCGGCAGTCCATTCTCAATATCTGCCGTGATTTCAACGATCTCTTCTTTTTAGAAGGTGACTATCTTACCTACACTGACGCTGCTAGCCACAAAATACCAATCCTTAGTAATGCAGATCCGATACACGTAAAACCATATCGTCTCGCCGAAATGCAAAAGGATGAAATAAACAGACAAATAAAGGAAATGTTGAACCAGGACATTATCAGTCCAAGTTCAAGTCCTTGGAATTCTGCTTTATTGCTTGTTCCTAAAAAACCTGATGAAACAGGTAATAAACGTTGGCGCGTTGTCGTTGACTTCAGACGACTGAACGAAGTCACAGTAGGAGACGCCTATCCTCTTCCGAATATTACAGAGATATTGGACCAACTAGGGAAATCGAAGTACTTCTCTACTCTCGACTTAGCAAACGGGTTTCATCAGATTCCTATGGATGCAGAAGATAGAGACAAAACAACATTCAGTACACCATTTGGTCACTTTCATTTAACCGAATGCCATTTGGTTTGAAAGGTGCCCCTGTCACGTTCCAGAGGCTAATGAATACAGCTCTGACTGGTCTTCAAGGTCTGCACTGTTTCGTATACTTAGATGATATAGTCATTCATGGTTATAATTTAAAAGACCATAACTCGAAACTCATACAAGTACTACAAAGACTAAGGGACCACCGTCTCAAACTACAGCCGGATAAATGTCATTTCTTGCAAAAAGAAATAGCCTATCTGGGACACGTGGTAGGTGAAAATGGATTCATGCCAGACCCGAATAAGATAAAAGCCGTCAAAACATATCCAACTCCTAAGAAAGCCATAGATATCAAGGCATTCTTGGGTTTTGTTGGCTATTATAGATGCTTTATCCCTAATTTCTCGAGGCTGGCAAAGCCTCTCACAGCCCTACTAAAAAAGGATGCTCCATGCAAATGGGATTCATTCTGCGACGAATCTTTTAGGACTCTAAAAGAAAAACTGGTTACGGCACCTATTCTCGCCTATCCGGAGTTCGACAGAGAATTTAATATCACCACAGACGCAAGTGATCTAGCCATAGGTGCTATTTTATCCCAAGGTGACATAGGAAAAGATCGACCAATATGTTATGCCAGTCGAACGTTAAATCCTGCGGAAACTAGGTACTCTACCATAGAGAAAGAGCTCCAAGCCATAGTTTATGCGGTGGAACAATTCCGACCCTACCTCTACGGTAGACAATTTAACATCATCACAGATCATAAACCCTTGGTCTGGCTAATGAACTTGAAAGATTCCTCCTCTCGGCTCATGCGTTGGAGGATAAAATTGGAGGAATACGATTATAAGATTATGCATACACCCAGATCACTCAATTCAAATGCCGACGCTTTAAGTCGTTTAGTACCAAGCGACTCTGCCCTAGAGGTGCAAAAACAGATAAATATAGTAACCCGTCATCAGGCAAAACTACTTCAAAACGACAGCAAGCAAATAGATTCAGAGAGTATTTACAACAAATTTATATCCTCTCCTCGTGCTAATATTAACCTCATCCACGAAAAAACGGAAAGTTTAATAGACCAAAAGGGTATTACCCATCAGTATTTCCTATTACCAAGTACGGAAAACGAAATCTAAGTATATTTGAAGGAAATATTTCCAGAGCTGGATACCTCAAACCCGCAACTAACAGTTCAGGAGAGAAACAAGCAAACGTTTATAATATCGAAAACAGCGTATCCAATGCGCACAAAAGAGGATTACAAACGGATAATAGGAACGTTGTACAATTTCAAAAATAAATGTTTAGAATATAGTCAAAATGAAATCAATATACCTATATATATCAAAAACAGAAAATGCAACCCATTTCGAATTGAAGGCCCTTATCTCACTTATCTTTGGAAAAATTAAGGTCACGCTGTTTCTTTCAGAAATAATTAACGTAACCGACAAAAAGGCCCAGAAGACATCACGCCATTAGGTGGGCACCAGGGTATCACACGAACTATAAAAAAAATTCAAACTATGTATAACTGGCCAGGTTTAACTTAGATGAGGACGATGCATTGCATCTCAATAACCACATAGACAGCCTTAAAACTAACCAAGACCATTTGTTGAATTTAATAAGAAATCAAACACTAATAGTTGATACCACCGTTAACATCTTAACAAAACTCGGTACGCCATAAAAGAACAGTTTATTCATTTAGACAAAAAGTTAGAATCTCTAATCATTGTGAGTAATCGACTCACTGTAGAGAACCTTAAACAAAATGTTACCATAGAATTAGAGACTGTGGTATCCCTGACCACTCTGATGATGATAAGATACCAGACTACTCAAAACCTTCTCATTGACTTTGTTTGAGCCGTGAAGGATTCCTACACAGTTCAGATTTGTTGGGTTTAAGAAGGCTTCCTAATTAAACCCAGAACAACAGAACAACGCTTTCATTTAATAAAAACTTTATTCTAAAATTCTATTTACAAAGCTCGATATTTATATACAAAATTTAATATGACAAATATGCAGAATCAACAAATTCAATTTAATAAATTTAATTGACAACAAATTTCATGCGTGAAATTCGATCTCACGAAATTGTTATTTGTCTGCAGGTGTTGCTGATGCAGCAAAAGTGCATGAAATTTACCTAATTAAATTGAATTTGTGCTGCATTTTTTTTTTCTTCAACAAAGTTATTGACTTCTGAATTTGCTGATAGGTTTTTAATGTTTAATGCTTAAACAGACTTGATAACAGATGTACGTCACGGTAAACCTCACCCTTCCATTATAACACCCCAAGAAACGAAGAACGTACTAGAAACCATCCAGAAAGAAACTCCCAACTCCCTAACCTTACCAATCAATAAATCAATAAGGACAAGAGCAACCTCTTGCAAATTTACCAAATCAGCAATGTCCGCACAGCAGTAATAAAATAATTTTCCTCCTAAAGATTCCCCTACCGTTTAAAGAAAATTATCAGTTAATGAAAGTATATCCACTCCCTACACCACACCAAGACAGAATAGCCTACATCAAACCATCCCTAGAGTATCTAGTAATAGACTACAATCGAGAGCACTATTACTCACTGAACAATTTCGAACTGCAAAACTGTGGAACTACTGATCTAATAAATTACTAATGCCGAGTAGTACACCCTATATTCAATGTGCACTCAGTAAATATCCTGTGCGAAATAGACCTATTAAAACACTCTAACACCGTTCCTCCTCAGTGCGAAATCCAAATAGTACCAAAACTACATATCTGGATTCGATTGTCACAACCGAACAAGTGGTTGTTTTCTATGAAAGAGCCTGTGATAATCGATACTGTGTGCAAAGACAAAATAATTCCACACGAACTTAACGCTACTGGAATATTGGAGCTCTCGGTAGGCTGTTATCTAAGAACGAAAGATCTTATCATCCAGGCCCACAATGTAAAGGAAATCAAATTGAATAATCATTATCTACCCACAATCAACCTCACGTATACCATTTCCGCATACCCACAGCAGCAAAACTTAGTCAACCCTAAAGTCCGCGTCATAAAGTTTCATGACCAAAAAGAGCTACAAAACCTCAATATCGCGATTCAATCACAAAAACTAGAAGAAAAGCTAAAAAACACTGACCTATCCCCACATATTATTCACCATTATTCCTTGCTCTACCTGCTGATCGCAGCACTACTAATCACGGTCACGGTCACGGTCATTTGTTTTAAAAAGTTGAAAAGAACCTCGAAGAAACAAGTAAACGTAAACAATGCAGATGAAATACGAGATGCAATGACCGACTACCGTTTAACCGTACAAATCTAAAAAAAAAAAAAAAAAAAAAACAAACAAGATACTCAAAGCAGATTCTAAAAAAAACATAGTATTTGTGGAATGTTAATCTTAAATTTTCACAATCACCATCCAATTTCTCTTTCAATTAAGTCTTGTGCAGTTTTTTTCTAAAAAAAAAAAGTAATAGCTATTTGAAGCAAAGAGAATGTACGATTTACGGAAGAATTTTATATATACACATATAACACATGTTGTAATATAATAATTAAGTAGGTAAATGTTAAAAAAAAAATACATAATAATAACAAAAAAAAAGGGAAGAAAACCAAGGAAGTCAGGGAATATTGCCTTATTTGCTTTTTTCTCTCAACTCTGTCAAAGTAAAAAATTATTTAATATAATACAACATTTTATAATTTTATAACTTGTCTTAGGAAAAAATAAGAGAGTTTCATTCTATACCTCCAAATATTTTAGTTTTTAGTATATTAGTGTAAATAATCTATCATAATATTTTACATTATAACATATACATATGTATATAAGTATATATCAAGTAAAAAGAAGTAAAATGGTAAGCTTGAAATTACGCAATGTAATTACCAATCAATTTTAGCAGATGTAATATTATACTTAATTAAATAGGACAAATAGGTTAATGTAATAGCGGGGTAGATTTCTCTAAAACAAAAAGAAAAGCAAGAAATTTATAATTTTGGAGGAATTCTGAACTTATATACAAATGTAAGGTGGTAACGATAGTGTACGTATATCAAACATATAACCTGCGTAACTTTTGACTTGACAAAAACTAAATTATGTGCTTCACTTGTTTTTAGCGAAAATCCACATGTGGATTTTCTTTCCAAAGGGGGATGGTGTAATGAGTCGCTGGATGCACTCATTACTTTCATAAAGGCTCATATGGCTTTTGGAGCAAAGACCTCACTCATTCCCTATGAACGCAATAAATTGTTTTTTTTTTCATTATTGAAAATTGCAAAAGCAAATTGCCAGTTTGCCGTTTCACCTACATTACTATGTATGAATGATGCACCAATCACTTTAAGCGATATTCAGCAATGATAGGATATTAGGGGGTGTTATCGCTGAGATATCGATTGATACGAAATAAAGAAGGTGATGGACAGCATTGGCGGGTCAGTCAGGCAGTTTTTGTCAAGTCTTGAATTCGGGCAGGAAATAAAGAAAAATAAGGGAACTTAGTAAAAATGTTGTGATTCTTGACTATGAATTGTTGTACTATAATATAATTTGAATTTATATATATATTAAATTATTGTGCCTCTGGTTTTTTTTAATAAACATCGAAATAAGTGCGAGAAGCAAATTGTTTTTTGAGTTAAATTTTGAAGTGAATGTGCCATTGAAACCATTGAAAACAATAAGGGGCTGGTGATCTTCTCATTTAGTTGAAAGAACTTCCAAGTCCTGTTGCGGATGACGTCCAATACGCATCAGCCGTAACAGTATGATCACAGTGCACCCAGAGCATCAAACGTTTCAGCGGATTATTTGGAAATATTCCGAAATAAAGGAGGTTCGATATTTTCAATTGAATACGGTGACATTTGGAACATCCTCGGCGCCATATTTAGCTATTCAAACTCTTCATGGGCTGGCCTATGACGAGCAGTCAAAATGGCCTCTAGCTTAAAAAGTTACAACCACAAACTTCTATGTGGACGGCCTACTCACTGGAGCGGATGATAACAATGATGCTAAATGTTTAATAAACGAACTTATTAATATGTTAAAAGCAGGAGGATTCCATCTTAGGAAATGGAGCAGTACAAATCCTGACTTATTGAAACACCTTCCTTCAGAGCAGCGCGAATTTAAGGACGTCTTGACGACTTCTGATACGGAATCGGTCAAAACATTAGGTATTCGTTGGCATCCTAAATTAGATAGTTTTTCCTTTGTTATAAAACCGTGGAAAGAACGCCCTAAGACAACGAAACGAACCATTTTGTCTGATGTTGCATCTCTATACGATCCACTGGGTTGGCTTGCACCAATTATTATAACAGCAAGGGTGCTCATGCAATCCATATGGATCACCGCATGCACGTGGGACAACAAGGTCCCAGAAATCGTTGAGTGTCAATGAAATAAGTTTAAAAATAATTTAAAGTATAGAGAAACCTTATATATTACTAGATGGATACATTATTCATCTAAAACCTATTTCCAAATCCATGTATACCTGCGAGTAGAAGACATTAATGGCGCAGTCAAAACCAGCTTGCTTACTGCAAAAATCAGGGTAGCCCCCAAAAAGCCGCTTACAATACCCCGATTAGAGCTTAATGGAGCGCTATTACTGGCGAGACTGATTCAGGCCCACATCAGGGGCATGCGGTTAGAACATGTACCAATCTTCACCTGGAGAGACTCCATGATTGCTTTGCAGTGGATCAAGGAACATCCAGCATGATGGAAGATTTACGTAGCAAATCGTGTGGTCGAAATTCAGGACATTGTACGTTTTGAACAATGGCGTCACGTTTCTACAAAACATAACCCCGCTGACTTGGCCTCAAGAGGTGTGCCTGCGTCAGATTTACTCGGCAATCATTTATGATGGCATGGACCATCATGGCTGTCAGAAGAAGAAACCCAATGGCCGAAGTTCAAGGACATTACTGAACAGACAAGTTTAGAAGCAAAAGATCCATCTGCGGTAAGCCTCTTAACAGCACGAGATAATAATCTTCTCGTACGATGTTCTCCATATACTCGCCTTGTGCGCATCATAGCTAACAGCGGTTCATACATAACTCTTTCTTTAGCTCGTATGCTTAGGATTCGGCGTAGCTAAATGGACTTCTGGTTAGGCTCAAGAGCTGTAAATAAACGTCAATATTCACCCAAGCTTACCACTGGTGGGGGCTTAAGTGATGGATACTAGTAAAGCAAAAGGCAGGCTTCCTTACTTTGGAAGTTCTTTACTAAAACTTAAAAATTCTTACATTACTACTGCTTTTATAATGCTTAAAAATTACTAACTCAGCAACTTAGTGTAATGAACTTAAGGTGCTATGTAGTAAGCAATATTTGTCTTGAATTCAATAATTATTGGGGGCAATTGCTTACTTTGCGCAATTTGCCTAGTAAGCAAGAGTTCAATAATTATTGCAAACAATTATTGCTTATTTGTTTTTATGCTATGCGGTTTTTGACCTTTTGTATATCTACAGTCAGATTTATTGTCTTATACTATATATCTACAAATCTGAACAATTTTGCTATTATGTAGATCTACAGTTATTTATGTTCAAGTTTGAACAATCTGCCGGGGGACGCGATTGGAGGAAGATTGAACTCTGACATACTCTCCACGTCCTCTATGGGTGTTGCCTCAGTACTTGATAACGTGAGTTTTCGCTTCCACTTGCATCTTATGACTGTGATAATCCCTGCTATGATGAGTATTGTGGTGGTTGAGATGCTTGCACCGGTGATGTGGTGATGAATGATCTCCCAGCTTCCCTCAACATGAAGATTGTCACCTTCAGCTTCCAATGCCTCGTAGATTTGGTCGGACGTCTTTATAACTGGTTCCATGTCTGTCGATATTGTTAAGCTGCTAATTGTTGGTAGGGAGACATTGATATTCGGATTTGAGTGTATTTCGCTTCGTTTTTATTGTACATTCTTGCGAAATTCTGATGATTCCAGTGCCATTTAAAAGGATGTCCTCATGATTTCCATTACACTGTATTCCTGCTGTGGTGGGTTTGTTGGCAACAAATAACCAGGTGTTGATCATGTGAAGGTGCTTCCATAGAACGCTTGTTAGTTTGAATTGTCTGATTGGACATTCATTGCCTTCGTGTCGGTAATATAGTTCATCTATGATGCAACTCGGATGATTCTCGATGCTTCGTATGACTGTTGGCGTGCATAGTAACATATGTTTTTTTGTATTTACGCAGCTATCCAATTCCATCTCAGTTAAACTAAAGTAAGACTGTGTGTTGTAGTTTATGGCTAGAATAGGAGTCGCAAGATCTAGGACCACGTATTGATTGTCTGATTTTTTTTTGAGGTATTGTTGTACATTTTATTAGATTGTACTGGGATAGTTCGGCTATGTTGAGGTATGCTAATACCTTAATCTCTTCTGCTGAGAATTCTAGCTCAATTTTGGCGTTCTGGAATGGCAGAATGTCTAAACTTGATGGCAGATTTCCTTTGGCTTTGGTTCGTATTTCTGATATTTGGGCAGGTTTCAGGAAGTCTATTAGACTTCCATAATGGAAGTAAACCCCAGTAATCTTGTGGTATTTTTCTAATAATTCCTCTAGGTAATTAGCTGCAGCATGGTATGCTGCGAGGAAGTGTATGTTTAATTTGTTTGTGTCGGGCCCTGCGAACCATTGTGCTTGCATCTTTTTAATTGCTGTCAATCCCTGGTTCAATCTATCGGTGAAAGTGTTTAGCTTTTTCACTGTTCTTGCTTCTGTCTCGTTGGCTGTTGCGATAGTTGTAAGCATGATATTCGTTTGATGGTTGATCGTTTGAAGTAGGAGCTTTTGGTTATGATCTAGTTCGTCAATATTTTTATACACCTCATCGTTGACTCCGAATACCGTCTCTAATAGCCTCCCCAGAATTCCTCTTTTTACCCTTTTATTTGTTTCGGATAGCAACATTTCTATGTGGTTTTGGGTTTCCGTGTGGATTTCCTCGAGATGATGTATTAACCCTTGGCAATGTGTTTCGTCGGATATTTTGTATGTCTCGTCGCAGAGTGTTTTTATTTGATTCATTGTCTGTTTTAAGATGCTGCTATCATTACTTACTTCTGCTGAAGACAAGCTGAATTCAATTCTGAAGGTGCCTCGCTTCACTTGGACATCGCCCATTTGCTCAACGTACAAGCCTGCTTTTGGTTGAGTTAGGTTGTAGGAACAGTGCCCTACTTTCACAAATAGGAGTAGCAGGAGGCAGAGTATGGTTGGGTGTATTGTTTTCCACCGTCCTCCATGATTAGTCGGCCTTCTATACTCTTCAGAATAGTGTCTTTTCGCGAAGTTAGGTAACTGTGTTTTATAGCGCATTTCGTAAGCCTTGACTGCCTGTAATTGTTTTTCTATAGGTACTAAATTTTTGTACCCAGTTGTTACAGGGTAAATTCGAGCACCATTACGCTTACGTTGCATATGATCGCGTCGAAATTTATGTACTTGTGCCTTATAATTTGATGCCGTGTCTGTGCAGGTGTCTCTTTTTTCCTGCTTGTCTGCTGTTGAACGCCCTTTGGTTTCATTTCCATTTGCTGCTAGATCCCGATGTGAGGGTAATGCGAGGACATTGACGCGTGCGTTGTTTACTGCGTAGAAGTTTTGAGTTGGTTTTGATGAAGCTGTGTTTCCTAGTGTCTCGTTTTCACCGGCTGACTGGTCTGTGAAGGACATGCTCACTTTGCTTACTTTCATTCTCTTAACTAACCTCTGGTCTGTATGCACATCTTGAGCTGGCTGTCTCCTTCTTAGCGTGCTCATTGAATGAGCAGCTATTTTTCTCTTTACGCAGCTCTGGGTTAGACTATTGTCCTCGTGTTCTTCCACAGGCAAGGGACAAATTTTTGCTATTGGACGTTTTATGGTATGATCACCTTTGTATCTTAGTGTTACTACTCTCACTAAGTTGTCCGATCCTGGGTGTACTTCTGTGATTCTTGCAAGCGGCCCTCGTCTTTTATAAGTACAACTTGTCCGATTTTAACATTTCTAGTCTTGCTTTTCCATTTTGACCGTTGCTGTAATTGCTTAAGGTAGTCCTTCGTCCATGCTTGCCAGAAATCTTTACTCATCTTTTGGATATGTTGCCATCGGGAGAGACTGTGCTGTTCCTTCTCCCATCCCGTTGAATCTGGAGGCACAATTAGTGCTTCTCCCACAAGGAAATGTCCTGGAGTGAGTGTGTTTATGTCTGTTGGATCGTCCGTCATTGGGCACAGGGGTCTTGAATTGAGACAAGCCTCAATTTGACAGAGTAAAGTTGACATTTCTTCATATGTAAGTGTGGTTTCCCCTATAATTCTCTTCAGATGATACTTAACTGCTTTAACACCGGCTTCCCAAATTCCTCCGAAGTGAGGAGCTGCGGGGGGAATAAAGTGCCATGTCGTTCCTTTATTTGCTAGATATGAAGCTGCGCTTTTCACGTTTTCTTTATTAAGTACTTTATTAGCACTAACGACGGTTGTGGCATTATCACTATAGATGTCAGTGCACGTGCCCCTTCTTGCAATGAATCGCTTGTAGGCTGCGAGGAAATCCTCTGTTGTCAAGCCACTTACGATCTCTAAGTGTATGGCTTTAGTGGTCAGACATACAAACACTGCAATGTAACCTTTATAACTTGTGATTCCTCTGCCTTTAGATGCTCTGATTGTTATTGGCCCAGCGTAGTCTATTCCTATGTGGCTGAATGGCTTTGATGGTGTGACCCTTGGTGTTGGTAGTGCGCCCATTTGCTGAGATGGGTTTTGCGTCTTAAAACGGGCACAACGAATACATTTGTTCAATACGTTCTTAACAGTATTCTTGCCTCTGATAATCCAAAACTTTCTGCGAATGAATGCTAAGGTTGTCTGGTTTGATCCGTGGAGTGTCCGTTCGTGGGATTCTTGAATAATTAATTTGGTTATGTGATGACTCGAGGGTAGGATTATTGGGTACTTTTCATTGTAAGGTGCGTTGGAATTACCGATGCGCCCTCCTAATCTGATGAGTCCCTCTGTGTCTAAAAACGGGTTAAGTGATAAGAGTGCACTTTTCCTTTCTAAATTTCGATTTTTGCGTAAGTTGTGGATGTCAGAGGTGAATTCATTTTCCTGAATGATACGGACTATGCTATTGAGAGCATTCAATATCTCTGGTGCTGTAGTATGCATTTTGCTAATTGGTTTCCTTCTGCAAGCGTTGATAAATCTTTGACAATAAGCCCACACTCGTAAGAGTTTAGGTAACTTGCTGTATTTTAAGAAGATTTTTTCTTGGTACGCGTCCTTTTCTGATATGTTTCCGCATGTGATTTGGCGTTTTATTTCTTCCATTGTCGATAGTTCAGGTGATGCAAGGGATGGCCATTTGTTCTTTTGTTCCATCAGCCATGTAGGCCCATGCCACCATAAATTTAAGCCAAGAAGTATTGATGGGTTGATTCCTCTAGATGCCACATCTGCAGGGTTATGCTCTGACCGAACGTGATACCAAATGGTAGGTGTTGTTAATTCTACGATTTCAGCTACCTTATTTGCGACAAAGGTTTTCCATTTTTCTGGGCCTCCTTTGATCCAAGCTAATGTGATTGTTGAGTCTGTCCAGGCGTATGTGATAACGTGTTGAAAATGCATGATGACTTTTACCTGGTGTAGCAATTTTGCCAAGAGTGCTGCACCGCATAATTCCAGCCTTGGAAGTGTTTTCTTAAGTTTTATGGGTGCTACTTTGGTTTTAGCCGTTAGTAGTGTTGTTTGAATTGTTCCAACTTGCTTAATAACTCTGCTGTGGACTGCCGCAGCATACGCTTTTTCGGATGCATCACAGAACCCGTGTAGTTCTATTTCTTGATTGGAAAGGGTATGCTGCATCCATCTTGGAATGGAGATTGACTCAATTTGTGGGAGCTCCTTCTTGAATTTTTCCCATTTTTGAGATACATCTGTTTGTACTTTCTCATCCCATGAGTTTCCTTCCATCCAGAGATCCTGCATCATGATTTTAGCTGCTATCATTATCGGTGCAAGCCATCCAAGGGGATCGAACAGTTTGGCGATATCTGACAGCATGGTTCGTTTTGTTTGTTGTTTTCGATCACAAAGATTGACTTTAAAATGGAACGTGTCTGTTGCAGGCGTCCAATATACTCCCAAGGTTTTAATTGTTTCTCCGTTGCTGATCTCAATTGGGTCTTTCTCCCGTAATTCTTCTGGAATTGTTTTGAGGAGGTTTAAATCATTACTTGACCATTTTCCATTTTCTTAGGTTGAAACCCCCTGCTTTTAGCAGCCCAATTAATTCGAGCATAGTGGTCATACTTTCTTGCATTGAATCTCCTCCAGACATTAAATCGTCAACGTAAAAGTCTTTTAGAGTGGCGTTTACAGCTTGAGGGAATCTGTTATTCTCATCGACTCCGACGTACATTATATCATTTAGACTCAGTCCGGTATTGGTTTTAGCGGAGGCATCAAACACGACTCGTAATTTTGTCGTGATGCTTTCCTCTTTTATTACTGGTTGATGAGGTAGATAATAGGTGATACCATCCGCTTTTGGTGAAACTTGCTTCATGTGTCCTAGATTTAGGTATTCCAACATAAATTTGCTGTACTCCTTTTTTAAAGTCACACTCTTCCGAAATCTCTTTTCAAGTTGAAGTAATCTGGCCATAGCTATCTTACGGGAGTCGCCAAGATTGTGTGCGTTTTCTTTTAGTGACATTGACACTGTATATGTCCCATTGAAATTTCGAACGTGTGATTCTTTAAAATTATTTTGGACAACTTTATCCTCTTCCGATAGGCTGGAGTTTGTTGGTAATTCCTCTATCTCCCAGAATTTTGCTAGTTGTTCGTTCAGCTTGACCATTGATACCATGCTAATTACATTTTTTTGCGTTGTTGTCTTTTGAGTCTCGATTTTTCCAGTAACAATCCACCCAAACGTTGTATTTTGAATTAGCAACTCATCTCTTGGTTTCCGTATACCTTCGAGTAGGATAGATCCGTATACGTCTGCACCCAGTAGCACATCAATTGGCCCAGGTGTGTTTAAGGTTGGGTCGGCCAATATAAAATTGTGGTTTTCCCATAACTCGCCAGGTGATATTGGTGTGCAGGGTAACATTTGTGTTAAGTTGGGTAGTACTAATGTTTCTACTGCCAACTTGTAGCTAGAGGGAAATCGAGGTGAAAGGTTTAGCAAAACTTGGCCTCTTGATGTGCTTGCCGGTGTGTTTCCTACACCTGAGATTTCGATTTCAACTTTATTTCTTGGTAGCCCAAGTGTTTGAACTGCTTTTTCTGTCACAAATGAAGCTTGTGATCCTGGGTCTATTAGTACTCGAAGTAGCTCATAAGTACCCATGGCTGTATGTGCTTTTACCAATGCAGTAGCTAACATTACTTGTTTCTGTAGTTTGACATTGTAGCTTGCCTTCTTGGTTTCTTCTATGCTTTCTTGTGTGGTTTTGGTTGATGCCGCATGTGAAGATACTGGTTGTCTTAACTCGCCGCTTTGTCCTGACGTTGCTTGGTGAATGTGTAATAAAGTATGATGATACTTTTTACATTTATTGCATCGTTGTTTGCTTAAGCACTTGATGTCTTCCTTGTGATTTAAGCAATTCGGACATAACTTATTGTGCTTTATAAATCTGCATCTCTCATTCACGTCTATTGCTACAAATTTCTTGCATTTGTAGATTGAGTGAGCTTCATTGCAGTATTTACATCTGACTTCGATTGCATGAAATGTCTTAGTCATTGATCTTGACGTCACGCTTAGTTTGCAAGAGTCATAAGCTTTCTTTTGGTCTTTAAAATTCTCTAAAGACTGAAAGCGGGTCTCGATGAATTTTAAAAATTCAATCAGATCTGGGATTTCTCGTGGTTCTTTGACGCACTGCTCGTACCAGCGTCGTGTTTCTCTATCTAACTTTTTTAAAAGATAGAAAACGATGATCGGTCCCCAGGTATCAGTGCTAATTCCTAAATTATGTATAGCATACATGCATTCACGTGTAGTGCGTGAATATGCTTAAGTACGCCTGGAGTTTCTATGTTCTGGTGCTGTTGATTGAAAAGTACTTCAAGTTGACTGAATAATAAAGCTCTTGTGTTGTTGTACCTTTCATTCATTAGCTCCCATGCAGCTTGGTAATTTGAGTCGGAAATTTCCAAGTGCTTTATAATTTTTGCCGCATCGCCCCTGATATTCGTTTTAAGGTATTGGAGCTTTTCTGCATTGCACAGCCGTTTGTTGCACTGAATAGTTTTTGAGAAAATATCTCTAAAAGCTGGCCAGTTGTTATAATTACCTTCGAATGAAGGTATTGTTTGCCGTGGTAGCCGTAACCCCGCATCTTCAATTGTGTGCGTTTCACTGGGTTCATCTGTTTTTTGTTGTTCATGTAGTAATATCATTACTTCTTGTACTGCTGTTTCCAAGTTCTCGTAATCACCTGACTGGAAGTACGGGTCATTGAATTCATTCTCGAATTCGTTAATTTCTTCGTGCAGTTCTGTTATATTGTTGCACTGCTCATGTAGATTCCATATTTTATATTCATAGTACATTTTTGTGTGAGGGCTGTTTTTGTTTCGATGTATGTCTCCTATTATTCTCCTAATGGAATTTATTTTTAACTTTTGTCTTTTGAGTCTGCCTATCTGCTCAATATTGTTTTTCGGGGTGACTAATTTAAAGTCGTCTTCTTCTTCGGTCGTGTCACGGTTTATATCACCATCTATTGGCGAAGTTCCAACTGCAGGTTCTTCATCTTGATCTTTCTTACTTTGATTATCGTCTTCTTCCCCTTCTTCGTTCACATACTGTTTATATGTGCTGATACGCTTCATAGCTTCCTCATAAAAACACTTTTACTTGACCGTAAAAGTCGTTTTTTATATAGCTGCGATCGGTTGAAATATTCTCTACCAAAATCTCGTGTCGAGATTTAAATTCCGTCCAGTATTGTAGAAAAAGCTTCTTTTTCTCTGCAATGTACGCTAGTGTTTTTCGAATAGGGCCATCTTTCTTCATGTTGATCAGCGTATCCTCGATAATCCCAGCAATTTGCTTTTGATCTTTCAAAAGCTGCTGTATTTTTGAAGTTTCCATGGCTGGTTCTGGTTGTTCTTCTCGAAGGACCAATCTTTCTTTAGCTCGTATGCTTAGGATTCGGCGTAGCGAAATGGACCTCTGGTTAGGCTCAAGAGCTGTAAATAAACGTTAATATTCACCCAAGCTTACCACTGGTGGGGGCTTAAGTGATGGATACTAGTAAAGCAAAAGACAGGCTTCTTTACTTTGGAAGTTCTTTACTAAAACTTAAAAATTCTTACATTACTACTTCTTTTATAATGCTTAAAAATTACTAACTAAGCAACTTAGTGTAATGAACTTAAGGTGCCATGTAGTAAGCAATATTTGTCTTAAATTCAACAATTATTGGGGGCAATTGCTTACTTTGCCCAATTTGCCTAGTGTTACGTACCTTTGTGGGGATGGCGGATATTGTATCCAAAACACTTTTGTTTGTTTTTCTTTTTAAATGAATTTTCTTGTTTGACCAATACCTTGATTCTATTTTCTTCCCAACAAAATTGGATTTTTATTCTTTCACAACAAATTTTATTTTATTCCTTTTACACTCAATTTAATTTTAATTTTTTTTACAACAAATTTTATTTTTATTCGTTTTACACTCAATTTGATTTTAATTCTTTTTCACTCAACCGAGAGACCGTGCCGAAAGTCCTAAGTCCTTTTTGTTTTCCTTTTTTCTTGTAAAAACTCGACCGCCAACCCGCCGTTTTTCAAAGTCAAAACAACCAACTCGCTCGTAAATGATTTTTTTAATTCAACTCGCTAGTAATCGCTTTTTTAATTCGACTGTCGAACCGCCGCGTATAATATTTAAAATCCAACTCTCTAACTTGATCACATTTTTCTGTCATCAAGCTTCGTTGTTCAGAGTAGAAAATGCTTAATTGCATTTTCTACCCTGAGAAAATTATTAAAAATTATTTTGTTCTGGACTTGTTTCAACAAGTCCAGAATATTTTTCATCGGATGGTCGCCTAAAATGTAATTTGACGCTTTTGTCAACACCAGCCACCGTCCTGTCGTTCTGAAATCGCGCCGCGCATATACATACAATGTATTTCGGCGGCGCGCATTTCTCACGACGAAAGCTTTTTGTGCAATATATATGTACGTATGTACCTACATATTGTATTTTTCTTGACAAATCTTACTGGAGGTAAGATTTGTCTTTTGGTTTTTTTTTATATTTAAAATATTTCCATGGCAAATCCTGCTGAAGGCAAAACTTGCCATGGGAATAATATGGTTAAATTTTGTGGCATGTGAAGAAAATTGCTGATGCAATTTTTCTTCACTTTTTAAAAGATAAGCTAACCATGTTTTAAGCATGGTTAGCTTATTGAGAATTTTGTACTAAGTTTTATGTTTTAGGGTATGTATATGTGTATATGTCTTTTCACATATACAACATGCCTTCCCCCCTTGAATATGAGAGCTATTCTTTGAAGAGGAATAGCTCTCGGGGATAACTTTGTATCAAGATTTGTGCCGATCTTGCATTTTCCAGGTGCCCTTTTCTTATCTGGGCCAACTCGCTTATCCGGTGTGTATTGTGGCTCATTCGAGTTTAGTTTGAGTTAGAATAGACACCATGATGCTGGTTGCGGAGATCGTAGACGCTGACCATGTGTTCCGGAGTCCCGCCAAGCTTTCCACCGTCGTATATGGGATATACGTTCTGCACGTTGTGCCTGGGTGGCGGGGCCCCATCCGGCTCACCTTGAGGAGGACCCGTAGGCGCTCCATTACCATCTGGGGTGCCGAGGCCACCGCGGGTTATTATTACCAGGTTCGACTGCAACTCTATCCCCATCAGGGCCAAACTTGGACGGTTTGTGGTAAGTTTTCGTTTTGTTGTTGCTGTAACGAAACAGATTTCTTTGGCTTACCCAGTTTTTTGTGTTGTTTTTTTTTGTAGGTGGAGCTGTTGTTATCAGCGGGGTGCATGGACTTTGCGCCTGCTGCTACCCTGTCTTCTCTCCACCGCTGACAGCCCTTCTCCGGGAGCTAATGGCTACTCCGCCCCCCGGCGCTGCTGACCTTATCGGTGCGTAGGTAGAGGCCAGGACCGAGAACTAACTCCAGAGGAGTCAATCCCAGCCTATATAGTTTATATCTTTTTTGTATCTATCCTATTTCTCTTCTTTTTCCATTTTATTAATAAAAGTTTTTTTTCTACTATTGCACATTTGGGGTTCATTTTTTTTTTATATATACTCCCGTGTCCCTTTGCAGGTATTGATTGGTGGGGGCCCGTATATCTTTGTCTAATTTTAGGTTTACTATGGCTGGTCTATCTATCTTCATGTGTAATAACAAGCTTTTGCGCTGTGTTAATGGGACGTTGGGTGGGACCCCGCCGGGAGCCAGTGTGTGGCGATCGGCTTGGTTCACGAAATTATTTTGGTTTACTATTGTTTTTTTTTTTTTTGATTTTACCCTATTTACGACTACTTGTTTTTAGTCTATTTTATTGGCTAGGTTAGATTAATGCTATCTTTATATTTATTTATTATTATTATAGGCTTTTTAGGTACACAACAATCCTTCCTCCTGAGAAAAAGAGAATTATTCTTTGAAGAGGAATAATTCTCAGGGGAAGTTGTCGTTGTTCTAATTTGTATTATTTTATTCCCCCTTTTTTTTTGTTATATGCTAATTACTTTTGATTAAATTAATTTTCCGAATTTGTTTTGCTTTTAGGTCTGGTTAGGTTGGTACTAATTTGGTTCAGTCGGTCTCGGTTGAGGTTTACAACATTTTTTTTTCTTTTTTTTCTTTTTTTTTACCTATATATGATAATAATATAATTTCATTTTTTACATTATTTTTTGTGTCTATTATATCTATCATACTAGTATATATATAAATTTCTAATTTAAAATTCTATTTGTGGGTAGTAGCCTGGTAAAGCTTTCGCTTGCTTGTCTGTTCCTTATTCCCTAGATTTCTAACTGGTTAAACTTGCTTCTGCTGTTATTTCGCAGAGTTGGGCACGCTCTTTTCCTTTGATTTTATTTAGTTGTTATTTTCTTCAAATGTATCCTTTTCTTTAGTTTTGTTATTTTATCTTTTCTAGTTTTAATTTCAGTTCAGTTAGAACATAGTTTTGTGCCCCTCTTTTTTTTTCTATTTCTATATATTTTCATATTTATTTTATTTCTATTTATTTATGTCCACTTTTGAGGTGGTTTTTCTTTAATTTTACTACTT
The DNA here is from genome assembly GCA_963930735.1 of Dioctria linearis. Lineage (NCBI taxonomy): Eukaryota > Metazoa > Arthropoda > Insecta > Diptera > Asilidae > Dioctria > Dioctria linearis. The sequence goes on along the minus strand of OZ005743.1, from coordinate 74,887,905 downwards.
TATCCAGTTAGATTTAAATATAATGTATTTTGATTTTATTTATAGGTATTTATTTATTCTAACTTGTATTTTGTTATGTAATTTTAGTACATTTGTGTGCATATACCTTTTATTATTTGCACTATAACTAATTATACTACATATATACTATATGCGTATATTGCTGTGTTTTTTTTTATGTTAAATCGTTACATATACATAGGTTGTTATATACATGCATAGATTTTCTTTGAATGCTTTACCAGGTCTACCTTTCCTATAAATTCTACTTTGATTAAGTGGCTCATGTTGACAGTATCAGTGTTCCATTTTTTTTTTTTTTTTTTAACGATTTGGACTGATTTTGTTTTGGAGAGGCTTCTGGCTCGCCTTAAACTGGGTTGGGGAGCAGGAGTTCGTTCTTCTAAAGGAATTCCCTCTGATGAAATTTCGGGGTTACCTTGTGGTTGATTTCTCTGTTGTCTCATCTTGATGACAACAGGGTTAAGATATTTTACTGCCACAGCGATCATTATGGCCAGAACTAGTAGGCTCGTAAATGATAGAGAAGTTGTGGACAGGATATGGGAGTTTTTACTTGATATCTTTTCTTGGTATTTTATAATTTTGTTTTGGATTTCTTCCAGCGAATGGGTGTCGGTATAAATTGATCTATGGATATTGTCTCCCGTTAAGATTTCGATTTTCCCCAGACTGTGGTTTTGAGTTCCTTGTAAAATTTCAGTCAGGTTTACTTTGAGTAGAGAGTGGTTGAGCTCAGGAAACTGATTCGGCTGGATAATTTTTAGTGGAAATTTACTCTGACCTTCGTATTTAAGCACTTTGTCACCTATTTGAACTTGACATGTTTGCGTTATCTCTAATATCCCTTGTCCTTCCAGTTTCGAGATTACAAAGTGATCTGGACATGTGATGTGTAGCACCGTGGAGGTGATAAAAGAAAATAGCCACGTATTGGGCTTACTTAATTTGATCAGCATGTCTTTTTGTGGGATTTGTACTCTGGTCTTGCATTTGGGCACTTCACTTAGAGGGTTGTATAGCAATTTAATGGCACATTCGTTGGACGTTGCCGCTTTGATTATAGGCGTGTTCAGCCGGCCTACATACGTGTTTTCTTCCAAATTACTTGTTATTTTTTTGAAATTTTTCATGTCATCGCCTCTTAATAAAAGAAATTCCTGAGTTTTTTCGCTATTGGCTATGTATGAATAACCAGGGTCTGGAATTAATGAGTAATTTGCTGACTTGGATACAGGATAGCATTGAATCTGTTGTAGCCTCATTTTTGGCAGATTAAAAATTGGGAGAGTAATTCTCACCACCAATTTATTCTGCATAAGGAGCGACTGAGCTCCTGCTGTCTGATATAGGACAGATAGACAATTTTGGTCATTTGGGCAATTCGAGGCCGTCTTGCGGTATATCTCCAACAGATTTTTGGGAGACATTAGGAGTGGATGAATATGATTGGTTTTACTAGCCATTATTATATCCAGGAGGGCTTGTTGTCGATATTCAACTTCGATGATTTGGAGCAATAAGCTTGATATAATCTCTTGTCTCAGTTGCCTCCTAGTTAAATCATCGGCCACATGGTGGAGATCGTTTATCTGGTGGGCTATTTTTTGTTGTCTGTCTATTAACATTGCCAGCGGTTTTTGAATCTTTTCCAAGGTAGTTTTTACAACACTGATTTGTTGTTTCTCTAGCTCGGCTAGGGCTTGTGTATTCGATTCAAGTTCTTCTAACCTGCTGTAAATTTCTTTTTCGTTGTTGCTGTCCATAGTTCCAAACAAATAGTGCATGGCATTGCCTATTCCATCAAATAGCGATCTGGCCTTGCGTTTTCCTGGTACTAGTTCCCTAATAGTTTCCGTGCGCTTTCGTACGCTGTCTATAATAGCGTGTATGTGTAGTTGCTGCACGTTACAGAGGTCTTCTGGGTTTGTTATATTTATGCAGAGTTTATGCACTAAGTGCTCTGCATATTCTGCTAGCTTTATCTGTGCATCTAGTTCATCCAAGTCTATCTCGGTGAGGACATTCCATGTCATGATATACCATCAGATTTCCTAGGTCCTCGAAAAATATACCCGAGCCATTTAGCTGGGTTATTACATAAGGTTTGTCAGCGGTTGCTCCAGTTGTGTACTGGATGAAGAGGACAACTATGATGAATTTTAGCGCCATTTCTGTGGACAATTCAGGAGAAGAAAACAATCCTTTAAGCATACTTGTACGTACATTGTGCCGATTTAAACTGGGCAGTGGAGTGACTCCACCGCAAATATTTATGGGGAGGTATTGAAATGAGGTTTAATGGACACTATAGTGGGAATTTCAAGTCAACCTGGTTCATTTTTGTTTGATATATTTTTATTCGAAATATGGTTTCAAACGGTTATTATGTACCGTTACCGTTCGCTTACCAATTTTGATTGTGGTATTCACATCACTTGGCATTGCGATTACCTGATAAGGTCCTACCCAGATTTGGGAAAGCTTATGTTTTCTGCTTTCATTCTTGATGAGGACCTTGTCTCCTACATGGAAAGTTAAGGGCCGTATTGTCTTATCGTAGTACCCCTTTGAGCGCTGTTTACTTGCCAATAAGTTCTTTCTTGCCGTGGCATATGATTTTTGGAGCTTATACTTCAGTATATGATAGTAGCTCTCATGATTGTAAACGGGTTCGGGATCCCGTTTTAAATTTGATGGGACATCCGCTGTGAAGCCGTATAGGCAGTCCATTGGGGTAAGTTTAGTACCCTCGTGTACACTATTGTTATACACGAATGCAGCGGTTCGTAGGTATTGGTCCCATGTTTTGGGATTTTCATCTACGATTGTTCGCAGGTATTCAATCAGCGGCCTGTGGGCACGCTCTAGTGCTCCGTTAGACTGGGGATGGTATGCCGAAGTCTGTAACTTCTTTACCTTTAGAAGCTTACATACTCTTTTGAATAATTCACTCAGGAAATTTGTTCCCTGATCGGTGAGTATTCTTTTGGGTATGCGATAGCGCGTAACGATTTCATCAAAGAAAACTTGCGCTACTGTGACTGCTTCTGCATTAGGTATTGCATACCAGTCGACAAATTTTGTTAAATTATCTTGGAAGGTCAAGATATATTTGTTACCTGATGTGGTCTCTTCTAATGGACCTACAATATCGAGGTAAACTTTGTCGAACGGTTGCTCTGCGTTGTCCGTGATAACCATTGGCATTTTATATTGTGGAGATGCTTTCATCGTCTGGCACTTTGGGCATTTTTTAATGTATTTTTAATATCGCTAAGCATGTGTCTCCACCAATACTTGCGTCTTATGCGTTTGTAAGTTTTTATGACACCTTGATGGCCACCAAATGGAGAATCGTGATAATCTTTTAAGATTGTTCGGATTTCCGTAGCGCTCGTGATAACTTCGGGTGTCTTGCCAGTACTTACTTTTTGCTCAGGCGATGCTGGGTTTAGTGTTTCCGCCTCAGTGTGTTGAATTTCGTTTTGGTCCGCTTTCGTGTGCTCTTCTGTCTCCACACTGGAGCTATTTAATGTCTCTTGAGCCTTTTGCTTCTGAGCTCGAGTCACGACGAAACAATGGGCGGATTTCTTCTTTCTCTTGTTATTTGTGGAATTGTTTTCCTCCACATCTGAGTCCATCGTGTGGTGGACTAGGGCTTCTACCGTTAAGGTATTGCCTAAACTGTCTTCTTTTAATGCTTGAGGGATGCGACTTAGTGCATCGGCATTAGTGTTGTACTTCCCTGGTTTATATTCGATGTTGTAATCGAATTCAGATAATTTGTGGTGAAATCTCACCAAACGGGAAGTAGGGTCTTTCACATTGAAGACACCTTTGAGAGGTTTATGGTCAGTATAGACCGTGAATTTCCGGCCTTGAAGATAGCACCTGAAATTCTTGGTAGCCCAGACAATAGCCAATAACTCTTTCTCTATAGTAGAGTAATTTCTTTCGGCTTTGTTTAATGTGCGGCTTGCATAGGCAATGGGCTGGTCCTTTCCGACTTCTCCTTGAGAAAGAACAGCTCCTAGAGCCTCGTTACTTGCGTCTGTAGTGAGATTAAAAGATTTCGAAAAATCTGGGTAAATTAAAAGTGGTGGAGAAATTAAAGCATTTTTTATGCTTTGGAATGCTTCTTGGCATTTCTCTGTCCAAGTGAATTTTACATCCTTTCGGAGTAAATTTGTGATTGGACGTACAATTTTGGAGAAGTCTGAAATGAATTTCCTGTAGTAATTGCCAAGTCCTAAAAATGACTTTACTTGCCTTACGGTTCTTGGAACAGGAAATGTTTGGACGCAGGCCGTCTTACTTGGGTCTGGTAGGGCTCCTTCGCTAGAACATTTATGTCCTAGGTAAACAACTTCTCTTCGTAGAAACTGGCACTTTTCTGGCTGCAGTTTTAAGTTGTTTTCTCTCAACTTATTGAAGACTTTCCTCAACTTTTCGTTATGGTCGTTTAAATTTTTACCATAGATGACAATGTCATCTAGGTAGACAAAACATTCGAGGCCTTGTAGGCCTGTTAGGACGAAATTCATTAGGCGTTGAAATGTGGCGGGGGCTCCTTTGAGCCCGAATGTCATACGCTTGAACTCGTAGTGCCCATAACTTGTGCTGAAAGCAGTTTTATGTCGATCTTTTTTGTCGACAAGGACTTGGTGATAGCCGTTGGCCAAATCGAGTGTGGTGAAATACCTTGCGTAACCTAGTTGGTCCAGAATATCCTCGATTCGGGGTAGCGGGAATGCATCTCCAATTGTCTTTTCGTTTAATTTACGAAAATCGACAACGACGCGCCACCTTTTTTCACCGTCAGGTCCCGCTTTCTTGGGTACAACTAGTAGAGGTGAATTCCAAGGGCTCTTACTAGACTGGACTATCCCGCTGTCTAGCATTTCTTTTAGCTGCTCGTTAATGACTTTCCGCTGTGTTTCAGGTAAGCGGTACATTTTTTGATTGATTGGTGCTTGATCTTGCACCAATGGAATATTATGCGTTATCGCATTTGTATAGGTGAGTTTGTCACCTTTGAGGAAGAAGATATCGTTATACTCTTCGCAGAGTTCTGATATCGAAATTTTTTCTTCCTCGGTTAAATTAGGGTCTAGGCTGAGTTCTTGCTCTAACCTAGAAATACGCGGGTATTGTTTTGGGTCGTCCGGAGTCTCATTATCCGGGTATAGATATCGTACATGTTGTAATATTGCCGTTTTGTCGGCTGAACCTTGGTTTGACTTACTCTTCCTTTTAGGTTTTTGACCTGTAAATAGATGAGGATTTTGCGATTGCTTTTGAGGCTGTATTTCGTTGCTCTTAATAATTGACAGGGTATTTGCTTCCTGCTTTGTTGACGGCTGAGTTTGGTACACCTGTGTGGTCTTTGCCTTAGGTTGTGTAGGATACTCATGCGCGTCAATGCTACTGCTTTTTGACCATGTAGAATTTTTTGTGTTGTGTGACGGTGGAGTAATATGCACCTTTAATATAGGCTTTAGCGACTCGCTACCGTTTTTATATGGCCGTTGTTTGTTTAAGAGTGATTTATGCCTCGGGATTTTGGACGGAAGAGTTATATGCACCTTTTTGGCAGGCTTTAGACACTCAGTTCCGTCTCTTGTGTTGTTTGATATTGCCTCTAAATTTGGTAGTGGAATGTGTGTTCTTTTGTGGTCTTTTGTGTGTGTTAATGGGACTATGATGTAGTCGTTTATTGGAAATAGCTGTAACTTTAAGGTATGTATGACTACTTGATGACTGTTAGTGTTGAGAATACTGACCAGCACTAATTCTTCTCCAGATGACAGCAAACTGTTTGCCAAGAAGACTCCATCGCTTATCTCTTGTGATAAACAGAGCATTTCTTCTTGAGTTTGTAACGGGACTGGGGCAACAATTTGAGAGCGCGCAGGTATGCAGATTGGTTTTTTAAGGGCAACCAATTGCCGCCTGATTTGATTTCATCGGTCTCTTGTTCGCCCAGACAGCCTTTTTCACATTCCTTGGGCTCTTTTGGAGCTTGAGAGCTTTTCTCGTTTGAGAAGCCTTGAAGACACTGCAGGTGGATAGTTCAGCCTGTTTAGACTCTACCTCTTCTGCAAGTGTTCTTACTTCGACTGCTTTTTCAGAATGTGGCTTGTCCGTTTCAAACTCTAATGGCAAAGCAAATTCGTCTGGATTAGTTTCCGTGCGAGGAAACCTTAGTGCCTTATTAGGACCCTCAACGTTACAGTTTTTTGCTAGGAAATCATTTCCTAGAAGTCCATCATCGGAAAGGCCAGGCAAGTTCTTTACGACTTGAAACTTGCAGGGAATTTTGTTTTTGAAAACGAAGTTTCCCTGGCAATTTCCCAGCGTCTTTCCGGTACCAAATGGGGTCTGAAGTGTACATGCCTCATTGTGGTTAATTTCTTTGAGATCTTTTAATGACCTTTTCTTTATTATACTAACCTCAGCGCCTGTGTCTACTACTAGTTCAGCTTGGCCGTTCAGGCCTATGTCTAAGGGTAGTTTTACTGTAGCGACACTGGAATCGGGCTGCTGAGGGGACCCTATTTTATTAGACGGGAGATTTATAGTCGAGCCGGGGAGTTTTGGGTCGACTGTACGTCGTTTCCCTGACTCCGGGCCTCCCATTTACGTTTTTGTTGGCAGTTATTTACTGCACGTCCAGAACGACCACAAAATTCACACTTTTTTCTTACGTTATATACTCTGGAATTGTTATTGGAATTCTGCGGCTCTCTAGGGCGTTGATTCGATGGTCCACCATTGTTGTGTGGTCTCTGGAAACTATTATTGTTTTTTCTGCAGTCACGCACGTCATGGTTATACATTTTACAGTTCACACAATAAGGCGTATTTTTCCTTTTGAGGCAATCAGCATATGTGTGGCCTCTTAGATTACAAAAACTACAACTGATTTTATTTAAATAATTATTTTTATTTGGTACATTATAATTTTTATTAGGAGATCTTGGCTCCTGTTTGATGTATGCTGTGCCGGCCTGTGTGAACTGTGACGTTGGTATGTGACTGCTTGGGTTAATGGGCATATTGTTTTGCCGGGGATCCTGTGAGTAAGATATGATGCCAGGATTATATACGCTTTGATTTACTAGGGTACTACTTTGAGTTAATGGTGCGTTATTTGGTACACTGGTACTGGCAGAATTTGGCAATGTATTCTGCATCATATTTGTTTGGAATTGTCCTGGAGGTTGCAGGAACAGAGCACTTTTCTGGAGACGTTCCATGTCAAGTGCTCTTTGTACGAGGTCATCCACCGTGCCGTCTGTCATGGTCAGAAGGTATTGGCACATATACGGGTTATTGACTCCTGTTTTTAGTGCGTTTTTCGCGAAGTCTTCTAGCTGGATTTTCACAGCGGGGGCTGCTGTAGCGCCATATTTGGACTCTGCTGCTTCATTACAGAGTGCCAGCATTTGTTTCACTCGTGCCGTGAAGGCTGTGAGGTTTTCCAAAGGATACTGCCTTGTAGTAATTAATTTATTTACCAGTTCCTGATAAGTTTCCCTAGGCAGGTATGTACGATTTAACCGTTCTTCTACCTCTTTGAAAGTAGTAGGCATATTTGAGGCAAACAGCTGGTAAGCTTCGCCTCGAAGTCTGGTGGGAAAGATTTGCAAAAATGCCGATAGTTCCTCCACCGAAATGCACTGGATTACCTGCCTGCAGCATCCTAGGAAAGTTTGGAGCTCCAGGCTCAATTTTGGGTGCTGCTCTCCCGAGAATAGGGGAACGAGCTGGGCAGTTAACTTGGCGATTTTCGCGTAATCTGCCATGTTTATATTGGGGATTCTGAAGCTTAAGTTTGATACTTTTGGGGAGCTCGTTTCTTCTATGCTGGTTTCCAAAAGGGAGTCGCCCAGCCAATTCAATAGGATTTCACTCACGGTGGAATCACTGACACTGTCTTCAATGGCACCTTCTCTTAATTCTACACTATTGTTTGTAATTTCTGTTTCGAGAGAGTGCGAGAGTTCCCCAAACTGCTTTAAGCTTTCTTTAAATTTTTCCGTACTTTCTTTGAATTGCGCGATTTGCTCAAGACGCCGTTCACGGGTCCTTTTGAGCTGTTTATCGATAGAATCGCACTGTACAACAGAAAGTTCGGAGGACTCTCGCACTTTCCCCTCTAGATATTTTAAATAATTTTCTAAGTTTAAATTAGAAGGTCTTACTTGTGGGGGACCTGTAAGGATTGTCCCACTCCTTAATGTTACTCCTGGTGCTGTTGAATTTGTTGGGGGTGTTTGATTAGCACCCTCTGTTGCAGATGTTGCTCCCTCGTTGCCTCCTTCGTACCGGGACGGATCTTCCTGTGCGTCGCCCGGTGAGGAAGATTGTTGTGGAGTTGGTGGAATTGGTGAGATTTCCGGCGGCGTCTCCTGGTGGGAGCTTTCCTCGCTCATGGACCACCGTATGTAAAATTTGCAGCTAGGGGGGCTTCTGCCGTCTTAATTCCCTTGGTTCAAATTGAGAGGGGGGCTTATTGCCTTCTTCGAGGTCCCTCTCAATTCAGGATCGCTGGTTTTTGTGATTGAAGTTCTTTTGCTGCAGGGGGGCCCGTGGCCTTCTTAAATTCCCCTGGATAAAAGCTGAAAGGGGGGCGCGTTGCCTACTTCGAAGTCCCTTTCAGCTCCAGATCGCAGATTGTCGGTTGAGGATTCTTCCTTCAAATTTCGCTTTGAAATTTTCGGCTGTGGACGTCTTATGTTCCTGGGCTGGGATGAAGCCCGCTATTGTCCCACGTTGGCACTTTGTGCTTTGATGAGGGGGTGGCTGCGTGTTTTTCAAACAGAGGCAGTTAAAGCTGTCCGACCCCGAGCGTTGGGAGCCGACTAGATCGAAATACTCCTGAAGCCAGACTCAACTTCAGGCGAAGGGTAGGGTGTCTTGCCCAGTATTCGATTTCGTCTTCAACTCCTTTTGATTCGTAGGATAGAGGGTTTTCGAGCGCTTATACTTTTGTTTGTTTAAAGTAGGCTTCCTCTATCCTACCGGCTGCGCCAATTTTGTTACGTACCTTTGTGGGGATGGCGGGTATTGTATCCAAAACACTTTTGTTTGTTTTTCTTTTTAAATGAATTTTCTTGTTTGACCAATACCTTGATTCTATTTTCTTCACAACAAAACTGGATTTTTATTCTTTCACAACAAATTTTATTTTATTCCTTTTACACTCAATTTAATTTTAATTTTTTTTACAACAAATTTTATTTTTATTCGTTTTACACTCAATTTGATTTTAATTCTTTTTCACTCAACCGAGAGACCGTGCCGAAAGTCCTAAGTCCTTTTTGTTTTCCTTTTTTCTTGTAAAAACTCGACCGCCAACCCGCCGTTTTTCAAAGTCAAAACAACCAACTCGCTCGTAAATGATTTTTTTAATTCAACTCGCTAGTAATCGCTTTTTTAATTCGACTGTCGAACCGCCGCGTATAATATTTAAAATCCAACTCTCTAACTTGATCACATTTTTCTGTCATCAAGCTTCGTTGTTCAGAGTAGAAAATGCTTAATTGCATTTTCTACCCTGAGAAAATTATTAAAAATTATTTTGTTCTGGACTTGTTTCAACAAATCCAGAATATTTTCCATCGGATGGTCGCCTAAAAATGTAATTTGACGCTTTTGTCAACACCAGCCACCGTCCTGTCGCTCTGAAATCGCGCCGCGCATGTATATGCGCAATGTATTTCGGCGGCGCGCATTTCTCACGACGAAAGCTTTTTGTGCAATATATATGTACGTATGTACCTACATATTGTATTTTTCTTGACAAATCTTACTGGAGGTAAGATTTGTCTTTTGGTTTTTTTTTATATTTAAAATATTTCCATGGCAAATCCTGCTGAAGGCAAAACTAGCCATGGGAATAATATGGTTAAATTTTGTGGCATGTGAAGAAAATTGCTGATGCAATTTTTCTTCACTTTTTAAAAGATAAGCTAACCATGTTTTAAGCATGGTTAGCTTATTGAGAATTTTGTACTAAGTTTTATGTTTTAGGGTATGTATATGTGTATATGTCTTTTCACATATACAACACTAGTAAGCAAGAGTTCAATAATTATTGCAAACAATTATTGCTTATTTGTTTTTATGCTATGCGGTTTTTGACCTTTTGTATATCTACAGTCAGATTTATTGTCTTATACTATATATCTACAAATCTGAACAATTTTGCTATTATGTAGATCTACAGTTATTTATGTTCAAGTTTGAACAATAACTGTCGACATCCTCAAAATAACGCTCACAGTTCATAGACATGCTCGAATGCAACCAAGCAGAAAAAACAATGCTTAAACTCGTACAACAAATTGCTTTTGCAATAGAATATAAGGACATGTTGCACAAGAAACCATTGTCGCAACACAGCAAATTAATTAAGCTCAATCCATTTATGGATGACCACGGCTTAATACGATTGGGTAGACTTGACAATGCTGCAATTCCATATGACAAAAAGCTTCCATTCATTTTACCACGTGATCACCACGTCACAAGGCTATTAATAGATAAGTTGCTCGTAGAAACTCGGCATGGTGGTCCCTCACTGGTTCTCAGCACTTGTCGAGATCGTTATTGGATATTAGATGCTAGACGTTGTATTACCAGTCGATTAAACAAGTGCATTACATGTTTTAAATATCGCACTACGACTAGGAGCCAGTTAATGGGAAATTTACCAACTCCCCGAAGAAACGAAGCTAAGCCATTTACTAAAGAGGGAATTGATTATGCTGGACCTGTAACAATAAGAGGCTCAAAGTTACGCAACGCTAAGTTACAAAAAGCATACTTCTGTATTTTTGTTTTTATGGCTACCAAAGCTATACACTTAGAATTGGTGTCAGATCTCACATCTGAAGCATTCCTCGCAGTATTATAGAGATTTGTAGCTGAAGAGGATTGTGCACGGACATATATTCAGATTGTGGCACCAACTTCATTGGTGGACAATCTCTTCTGGAAAAGGATTTACGACAAGCTATTCATGCCTCAACACCAGAAGTAGAAAAATATTTTTCCTCCAAGCAAATTAACTGTCCCTTTAACCTTCCCGCATCTCCACATTTTGGAGGAACTTGGGAAGCGGGAGTAAAGTCAGTAAAATATCATCTTCTCCCAATGTACGTTTGAAGAGCATCCAACCCTATTAGCTCAGGTCGAAGCGTGTTTAAACTGTAGGCCACTATGCTATGTTAGAAATGATCCATCGGATTTATTCATCCTGATACCCGGCCAAGCAATAATGCGATTGTCCAAAAGATGGCAGTACATTCAACAATTGAACAAACAATTTTGGGATAAGTGCCTAAGGGCTACCTTAACCAATTGCAGAACAGACCCAAATGGTGCACAAGGCAACCGAACATGCATGTTGGAGATGTTGTCCTTGTCAAAAGCGAAAACATGCCACCCACTAGCTGGCCAATGGGTATAATAGAGTACATTCATCCAGGTGCCGATGAGCTAGTGCGGGTAGTACGAGTCAAAACGCGAAATGGTAGTTTTTTACGACCAATCGCTAAAATTAGTCGTCTACCACTAGCATAAGACTAACTGCCTGTTATTAGTGTCGTGATATATTTGTCCATTTGTGTCACATTGTTGGCTGAAGGTGTTTTCATTCATGTTACGCTCTATTGACCAGCTACCATTTCAGATGTCTTTTGTTTATGAAGAAGATATCCAATTTAGTCCGCCAGGAAGTCCGGAACTGAGGATGCTGAGAGACCCAAGTTGTGATGTCTTTGGGATACTCAGACTGGAGCTGGCCCACGAACTGATGCCAAGTAGCAGCACAAATCCACCAGCAAGCAGGCAGAATCCCGGCCTTAACTACTACTTCGAACCGCAAATATAAAGGAGTTTGAAATGAGAGTCGCTAACAGCATTCAACGCTTCGTCACTCGAGAAGGCATGGACATATACTTGCCACGATACGTGTTACAGCGCATCGATGTCAAGGTGATACAACGGCGACGAAACAGGGAGAAGACCATTAATCTTCCAGGTAAGTATCAGGTTCAACTACGAGTAAAAAAGGATGGATTGAAATGTACTGCCCGTAGTCAGAGCGTACATGCAATAAATGAAAAATGTGGTGAGAATTGATGCCACTGGTATAAAGTTAGTGCTTTTAATTGTATGTCTACAAATTATACACTTCACTTATAAATTAGACCTTTAATACTCGATAAATGTAAAATACTAATAGCTCACTTTATCAAATTTCAATAAACGGAAAATATAAGATATATAATAAATATAATGATGTTGTTGCAATAAACTTTGTACTCACCTGATCTATGTTTGGCAGTTGATTGACTTGATTTTAATAACTTTAATTGAGGTTGGGATTGGGGTATTCTTTATTCTGGTCGATACCCAGAATAAAGCGAGGTGAGTAGTTCTTACTGCAGTCGAAACCCACAGAATTTTTATTGCAGTCGTTACCCACAACAAAGTGTTTTATTAGTAATTTTCTTATTACAGTCGTTACACGTAATAAGAATCTTTATTGTAGTCGTTACCTACAATAAAGTGTTTTGTTAGTAATTTTCTTATTACAATCGTTACCCGTAATAAGAATCTTTATTGTAGTCGTTACCCACAATAAAGTGTTTTGTTAGTAATTGTCTTAGTACGGTCGTTACCCGTAATAAGAATCTTTATTGTAGTCGTTACCCACAATAAAGTGTTTAATGTTAGTAGTTTTCTAATTACAGTCGTTACCCGTAATAAGAATCTTTATTGTAGTTGTTACCTACAATAAAGTGTATAGTATTAGTAAAATTTCTTATTACAGTCGCTACCCGTAATAAGAATCTTTATTTAGTCGCTATCCAAATAAATCTCCTAATCTAGTCGCAACCCAGAATAAGAAAAATTTATTTCAACTGTCAACCAAACAAAGTGTTAGACTGTTAATAAAATTCACAACACTAGGAAATACCACTAAGAAAAATTATCATGTCACTCACTCCACTGCCAAGCTTAAAAAGAGATCGAGTCAAGTTAAATTGGTGTTTATATAGCCCTTGCTTGCACACGACACCAATGCTGGAGTAGCAGAGGCGCATGATCACAAGAATTGGCCGTTCATCTGTAATTTTACGGTACTAGAGATAAAATATGCATAGCAATGAGCAAATGCATAGCAACAAGAAGTTTAAGGCAACCCATGCTGCTGTGTTAAATTGAATTCTGTATATTTGCAAAAAATGTTATCTCTATCACGTAGAGAAGAAGTTCCCGTTCGGTAGTACTTATAATGATGATAGAGTTGCAAATTGATCTGCTTGATCTGATTGTATTTGTGCCATGCACTACATGCTACATGACAACACATGCTTTGGTTAGATGCTGTACCTATTTTTGGGAAAATTTCTAATTAGATTGAATTTGTTTTGCTTTTAGAACTCAATTTTAGCATGGTATTTTTGTATATGTTCTTTTTTCAGCAATTGTTTTTAGCACGAAACTAATTGCTTCAATCATGTGATAAGAATTTTAATTTGATCTGATCAATGAGGCTATATTGTAGTATTGTATTTGTGCAATGTGCTATTTAGATGACAAATACATGGCTTTGTTTTCAGGATGTTTTCCCTTTACAAGTAATCGGTAAAAACAAAAATATATTCGAACCGATTTGGTTCAAACATGGATCAATGATTTTTCATCATTACCACAAAAGGGGCATAATCAAAATAAAACAGGCATTGGTTAAACAAACTGTTCAACGGGGGGTAGTATGTTGAGCACACCTGAAATAAATAAAAACATTAGATATGGATAAAGAATGTATTTCATACTTCCCTTAATTTCTGCACTCCAATTTCCTCCAGGTTATCCTGCAGTGTCAGGAAATAAACTGAAATTAAAAGAAAACACATAAATTAGTACAGATTGATTAAAAAAATGAATTAATAAGCAACAATTACAATTTTACAATATATATGTGAAATCCGCCAAGAAACGAATTTCTTTCCAGGACAACAACAATTGCATGTAAATGCAACTATTGAAAATTATCGCGAAATTCATATACTGCACATATTAAACATTTGCAAAACATGCAAATATGTTTACATATGCAAATTACATGAATTCGCAACCTGTAGAACCACTAATAATTGATAAAAAGCAACAATTTGCACCATTGTGTTCACAAGTCATTTTCCAACCTGAATAATTTATCAGAATTTGCATATTTCCTGCAAATTATGCATGCTGGAACTGACATATAATTAACAATAAACACTTAAAGAGTGAAAAAATGTACTCACCTAAATAATTAATCCTTAATTGTAGCAACTGACTAACTGAATTATCGCGATCGCGACTGTCAAATTGACTCGCGGAAAAGTCAACTTGGTGAAATCAAATGCGCGCAACCTGTTGAGCAAACCTAGAAAGCGCGAGTTTCACCAGGTAAGCAGATATTTGATAAAAAGGTGAAATTAATTCCCATAATGAGTGGGAAAGAGAAAGACGTGAGAATGAGATGCAAGAAATTAGAAAAATATTTGCGTTCCAGATAGGAAATTGTCATAATATAGCAGGGAGCCGCCATCTTGATAATTTTCGAGAAAAATAAAATATCTAAATAAATAAATTAGGAAAATTCGTGGATAATGTAAAATACATTAGATGTAAATAATGGGCACATTTTGAAGTAGGTCTAGGAAGTACGAAAAGGATACTAAATTCGTAATTTCCTTGTGGAACCTATTGCAAGCCGCTCAGAGGCTATAAAAAGGAGGCGAGAACGATCTCATTTGTAATAGCGATCTCACATGCATAAGCATACGATCAAGTGGTTCTCTTTTAAATTCTTTTCAAGTTTCAGTTTTCAGTGTCTTTTCAATTTTCAGCTATTTAGCATAGATAAAAGGTGCAAATTCTTAAGGAACATTATCACATATGCCTAAATTTGTGTGCAGTTCGTATTGGCGAAGGGACAACATTGTAAAGCTAAGTATTGTGTGAAAAATTAACAAATAGTGTATATATTTAGTGTTAGGTTTCCTGCATAAATGTAAACACATGCCAAATTCGGCATTATTGCCCGCCAGCGATAAGAAATACAATATTTCTTGCTAGAGTCCTCTGGACAATTTTTAATTATTAAATCGGCGCGTGAATACTTTTCTCTGTGCACTTTATCGCAAAATCGCTGAATCAGCAAAGAAAACGAGGAGACGGCGTTGGCAGCGAGAAGCATGTAGGGCGGCTGAAAAAGATTATCGGGGCAGTCTAACTCAAACCGGCGGGCAGACATAATTTAAAAAAAAACTCATAGTTCGGCCCGGAAGCTTTTCCTATTCTAATTTAAATAGAAGGAAATAAAATCAATTGTGTTATAATAAATTATTCCTATAGCAAAAGGGCAACTTTTTCTATTCTAATTGAATAGAAGTAAATAAAATTAATTGTGTTAAAATAAATTGTTCCTATACCAAAAAAGCAACTTTTCCTATCCTAATTGAATAGAAGTAAATAAAATCAATTGCGTTAAAATAAATTGTTCCTATACCCAAAGGGCAACTTTTCCTATTCTCATTTAAATAGAAGGAAATAAAATTCATGGTGTTATATTAAATTGTTCCTATACCAAAAGGACAACTTTTCCTATTGTAATTAAATAAAAGTAAATAAAATTAATCGTGTTATAATAAATTGTTTCTATACCAAAAGGGCAACTTTTCCCACTCTAATTGAATAGAAGTAAATAAAATCAATTGTGTTATAATAAATTGTTCCTATACCAAAAGGGCAACTTTTCCTACTCTAATTGAATAGAAGTAAATAAAATCAATTGTGTTATAATAAATTGTTCCTATACCAAAGGGCAACTTTTCCTACGCTAATTGAATAGAAGTAAATAAAATCAATTGTGTCATAATAAATTGTTCCTATACCAAAAGGACAACTTTTCCTATTGTAATTAAATAAAAGTAAACAAAATTAATGGTGTTAAAATAAATTGTTCCTATACCAAAAGGGCAACCTTTTTCTATTCTAATTAAATAAAAGTAATTAAATCTAATTCTGTACTTCTCGTTGCTAATAGAAGAAAAAAGGGAATAAAGTCCTAATAAGAAAAACAGCATTGATTGATAAAACGCATAGTGTTTCGGTAGAATTGTCAACGGGGCTGGTGCAACTTCCTCGTGAGGCCAGAAGCACTCCCAGTCCTTTGTGAGTAACAAGCAAAACAGGGCGTGCATATTTGCACATAAATGCTTATGCCCGTAATTGATACCGGTAAGCTGGGCGTTATGAGTGCAAACTCATAACATATGCAACGAAACAAATTAGTTAAGTTAAGTTAAAAATTGAAGCTAAATATAATAAGTGAATAATTCGAGATAACTTTAGGGGCTATAAATTGCATTTAATTAAACGTATGCTAAAATACGGCATAATAATCACACATGCAATTGAGAAATTATTAAGTAAAAGTATAAATTATAGTGAATTTGTGGCTTTTGAGTGTACTAAGAATAAGCTTCAATAAATACAACAGTAAACACAAGCCCACATATCTTATTTTCATACCGCTACACTGTCCACCTAAATGCCGTAAACTAGCTGTGGTTATCAATTACACCTACATTACAAAACATTATTTGGTGTTTCCATCCAGGAATGTGTGCCTGTTTACTGTTGTAATTGGGAACAATTCTAGTTACGCTCAATATAGTCAATATAGTGAAAAATATTTCCAAAATTATCTTTTCGATTTAAAAACTTTCAATCAATTTATACCTGTGCTTAGACGTTATAGAAAACTCTTTTGTTCCTCTAGATGATGTATTGATCACAGGCTCTCTTACCTGGACCTTGTTGTGGGAGCTAATGGTTCGTTATACCAGAACTCCACAAATGAATGTCTCGTCAAATGTAGATATGAAATTGCTTGTTCTAAACTGCCTTACCACTGGTGGGGCGCAAAAGAACTTCGTAGTAGCCGTAGATAACTAAAAGAACACCTCTAATCGACTCATATTTTATTTTTCATCATACCGTAATTTATAATAAAAAGTTACTTACTCAGCTTAAACAAAACAAATACCTACCACTATCTTAATATTACATTAAAATATTATAGCTGCACTCGCGAATTCCACCGTCGTATTTTTCCACGAAAATTGCAATCTTTGCCAACTGAAAGTGCCTTATCAACGAGATTCGCACACAAGCTGTATATCCGATTTAACTTGTGTGGACAGTGGAGACAAGTGGAATTCGTGAGGTAAGCTTTATCAGCTAAATTCTAATTGTTTCATGCTGTAAATTGTACAGACGTGGCAGTTCAAGTTTAAAAACGTCGAAAATTAATTTATAAGTGTGCTGAGACGTAAATCTTCAGGGTGCCCAGACTTGGCAGCTCGAATAAAATATCGAAATTTCTGGTACAATTGCTGAACTTACATGTCAGTAACTCGTGATAAATAGTTGGTTAATTAAATTAATTAGAAGTTGCGACAAAATATCACTTAAATATTTTAGACGTCAATTGGCCATATGCGGCATCAAATTACTTCCTTCGACTAATTTTTCAATTTATCCCACATGTGGCATTAAATTACGTTCTTAGACTAATTTTTCAATTTATTCCACTCGTGGCATCAAATTACTTCCTTCGATTAATTTCATCATTCACACGGTCAATCAACCCTAATAGTAGGATATATATTAACATAGATTCAGTAGAAAAACTAATCCTCACGGAAAGCGTGTTGCGTGCGCGAATTTAAAGGTTTATTCAGAATGGAAAGAGAACGAACCTTGTTAAATGAACGCAAGGCTTCTACGAGTCTAAAATGACAGATTTCAAGAAACTATGGGAAGCATATAGTGATACAGACATGGCAATCAATCAGGCCTTATTAGATAGTTCTGATGATGAGCAACATGCCTATTTAACTCAAGATCAACATAGCTCAACAGAATTAAAATATTCCGAATACATGGGAGAGTTAGTAGAAGGATTGAGAAAATTCGTCGTGAAACATCAAGCTCTGGACAAGTGATAACTCATGCCACAACTGTTGTTTAACAGGAATCGTTCCTTCCGCGAATTCAGTTACCCAAATATAATGGTAACTACGATTTATGGCGATCATTTGATGACCTATTCAGTTCTCTTGTTCATGACAATACAAAGCTAACACCAGTTTAGAAGCTGCATCATCTGAAATCTTATTTAGCGGGTGATGCTGAGAAATTATTGCGATATACCGCAGTAACAAATGAAGTTTATATACTAGCATGGAACAAGTTGAACAAGAGAATTTTAGTTAATCATCAATTGAAGGTTTTGGTTAACCAAGTCAAACTAAATTCAGAGTCTGCTAAAGGACTCAAGTCAATAATTGATACAACAGAAGAATGTATCCAACAATTACAAAGTTTAGAGGTTGATACGGCATCATGGGATGTATCACTAATACATCTCTTAGTACAGAAACTGCCCTTCATTACCCTCAAACTCTCAGAAGAAGAGCAGGGAGGTACACAAGAGCTCCCAACATTTAAGTCATTTAAGCAGTTTTTATGTACACGTTTAAGAATATTACAGTCTTTAGCAGATAGTCTAGTTAAGTCCACACAGCCTAAATTAAACAACACACCTGAGGTAACTAAATCCTACCACATTGCAAAAGGAATCAAATGTCCGGTATGCAATGCAAGTCATTTTCTACAAAGGTACCATAACTATTGTAAGATGGACATACCATCCAAATGCCAATTAGTCAAGGCGTCCAGCCGTTGTACCAATTATTTAGGGATGCATCAAATTCACAACTGCAATAGCAAATATAGATGTCAGAAATGCAATAAAAAGCATCATAGTACCCTTCATCAAGAGCCCAGCAGGGCCAAACCCCAATATTCAACTATGACAAATGAGCATAGGTCGGCACCTGACGACGATAGTTTGAATTCAAGTCAAATCTATCAAGCTAGCAATACTATTAATAAACTTTCTCCACGGTTACTGTCAGTGAACAACACTGACGACTTAAACACTAGTCAAACATTTATAAC
>OZ005743.1:74786424-74863924 GCA_963930735.1 Dioctria linearis | reverse complement strand
TAAATTTATTGAATGAACCCATGCCTTGAATGTGATTATTTTATATGTATTTAACTGGGGAAGTTGTTGACCCCTTAAAAATGGTAAATTTACCTCCTCCACCTGGGTTTAAATTGCACTCTGCCGTATCGTGTAGATTAAAAATAAAAAAATTAGTAAAATTGCGAAAATAAATTGCAAAAAATCATTAAATGTAAAAACAAATTGCAAAAAATCATAAAAACATGAAAAATAAAAAAAAAACGTAAATATTTCAAAACTTCATAAAAGTCCGAAAACAAATTACAAAAATCATTAAATGAAAAAACAAATTGCACAAACTGCAAGGAAATCGTAAAAAGTTCAAAACCAGCCGCCTGTTTCTTATTCGCAATTCAGATAGATAAGTATTATCTCTAGAGTATAACAACAAATAAACCTAAACTAAATGAAAGTAAAATGAAATAATCGTAAAAAAATATGAAAAACTGGAAAAGTTTATTGAAACAAATATTCAAAGTAAGCTAATATAACAATATGTACAACATGGCAGCTACCCACCAACTGATTATCAAATAAAATTGTATATTAAACAAATAAATGTACTAAATTTGTTGAAATAAAACCAGGAAAAATTGTTTGACATATTTTGTTTTGTTTTCTATTCTGAATCAGTTAGTAGAAACTCGTAATGTTTTCAGTATTTCCAAAAATCAGTTTAAAATATTGAAATTCCTATTTATTTCAGAAAAATTCATAAATTTCGAAGCGGTTTTCCAAATTATTTGTAAAATTTATGATTACTTGTCGGTAGACTTTTATAATATATGTCTGTATATCGCATTAAATGCTCCAGTTTATTATATTAATCCGCTTTATTTTTAAATGGCCCGCCAATTATTTATTAAAATAAAAACGATACACCCGTTAGAATTGTTGCACGTTTCAACTATATCAATCGAAATAATGAGTTCAAACTTGAAACAATAAAATTTACTACAAAGCTGAATAATAAGAACATTAAACAAGAATATCTAAACATAATTACACGAACTATCATACAGAAAATAAGTGAAATTGAAGCAGGAAAAGATGCTATCGTATTGAATATGTGCTTCATTAAATTCTTTTTTGAAAATCTGCAACCACTGAAACCACAATCGCATGTTGAAATTATACAGATCAACAATGCTGTGCATGCGATGGATGAAGACTGCAACATAAAATTTATTAAACAAAAAGAAGATGAAATACCCGGCTTTAGAAACATGTAAATATAAAATTAGAATTTAGCACAGTTGTTAACATGACTACATAGGGTTTGTTTCTTCACGATATGGTTGTTGAATACGTTCCTTTTAACCAGCGAAAATAGAAAACTAAACCAGAATGTCAGTCATCATTGATGTTGAAAGATTCAAACAAAAACAGCGTGGCGATTTTAAGAAGTGAAAACCAACTTCAACATTTTGCATGTATTTAAACCACCTTTTCCTATAAGAACTTAATTTGAGCAGAAAAGAAACAGCTTTTATGGATTAAGATGGGGTGATGATACTTATACTACTGTAAACTACATATGTATACAAGTTTAAGCATTGCAGCAAAGCAAAATGCTACTTGTTGAAATATCTGCTGCTCAAATCTAACAACTCAGGAAACAAGTGAAGCATAATGTTGAGGACGATGTCTTTATAATAAGGGATTTTTAAAATAAAACAGTTTGAAAACGTTATAAAAATTCTTTTATTTTCCATATGATGTCCTAATCTAATTTACATTATTTTCTAATATTCACACTAATCTATTTCTATTATACTATAATGACCCCACGGTAGCGTTTCATAGTTATATTTAAGTATATATCTTTTATCATCGTGTGGACTTAAAGCAATTTTTGTTTGAGTTATTGTGCTAATTTCATGTTTTTGAGATCGAATTAAGTTTTGGGTTACTATTTTCTCACAGTTAGCGTTTAAACACTCAACATAATCATCAAAAGTAATCCTATTCTTCACAATCTGTTGTTTCACGCCCTTGGATTTTTTAGTTTCATCCTTGCCCTCTATCCTGAAGGCATACATTTTTGATCTCAAACCAGCAAATTCCGTCATATAGCGACCATTGTTCTCATCTTTCATGAGGCCCAACACTTTTTTGATGACTAAAGGTATGCCCCAAGCGTTGTTGGAAGGATAGTCACTGGTGTCAAAATGAAAATGACAGTCCCGTTTAATAATATTATATAGGTCGGGACAGCTAATTTCATAAATTAGGCTGTGTGTATCCGTATAACAAACAGTACAATTCAAACCAAACTGGGGAATCATATAATCGTAATGGAATTTATAAATGGTTGTCTTTGCTAAGTCTAAGATGCACATGCCTAAATAGATTGGTTTATTGAAATATATTTCTGATTTGTTTAGTTCAATGGCTACCAGGTTCTCATTAAAAATTACTGAGGATTTGAACTCTGGCTTAGAGATTAGGGCTTCAGCTCCAAATCGACCTAACCATTTCGTCACCAATTTGACAATACTGTGCTTGTGAACGTTTTCCATAGTCTTTCCGAACACAGCGTTGTTCATGAGCTTGAAGAGATTTTTCTCGAAATCATTCTTAGCGGATGCTCTCAATTGTGTGTTTAAATCTATATATGATTTTAACCACTGGGATTGGTTAAACTGGAGGATTCTATGAATTTTAGTTAGCTTTAATCCATAAAGAAGAATCTGTTTTAAATTACGATAACGAATTACATATTTGCGTTTATTGTGGAGAGTGGCCATTAGTTTTATCTGTTTTGAATTGGGGGCGCTGCAATGCTCTGGACAGAATGGTAGATACTTATGAAGATCATGTAGCTCTTGGGGATATTCCAAATCCACCTCTAAAATATAGCCTGCGGGGGAATCATCTTCCACATCTTCAACTTTAACATTAATCGTATTATCTAGCCACTTGAAGCCGCCATAAGGTAGGGATTGAGACATGGCCCAGCCATATTGGTTATTTATATCAAAATATTGCAATTGATGATGTATTTGAATCACAGTCAACCATATAATATACATTATTTGCTTCGGAGTAACGTTTACAGCATTGACTGCGGCCACCTCGGATACCACGCTCAATAAACATAACCATATCTATATCGGTGAGTAATTCCAAACTTTTATTAGTATGTTTCAGCATAGCGTCCCAAGTATAGCCAGGAAGTGTGAAATAATGAGGGGGATCTAGCCCATATGTTTGAATGCAACTTGTACGAAATTGTTCAAAAACATCTGCTAATAAAAGAACATCTGTTTTTAAATACAAATCGGTGTACTCACCCAAATTTTGCATTGAAAATGCATTCCAGACTTTGTGGGCATGCGCATAATCTTTCTCACTAATATTGCAATCATTTAGCTTATTGTAAAATTGTGAAATGGTTGGTAAGGAATTTTCAGAGAATTTTGCCGAGTTGTTAAAATAATCATACGGGTAAATACCCTTACGTGTTATTAGTTGAAACTGATCATCTGATAAAAGTTGAAATTGGGCCTTTAAAATGGGTAGAGATGTTAAATATGAAGAAAGAGTATCCAAGCTACTTGCAAGAAATCTAAATGAATCAATAAATCTAGATTTAATTGGATTATCAATTAAATGTTTCGTGAATGCAATATAGTGTTCTTTGTCAATGGGGAGTAGATTGATGCGACCTTCTAGGTCTGATGCTAGATTTTTTATGATGAAATGGGAATCATAACCGCTTAAGTTGTGGAAAATGACTGGAACTGTGTGACTATCAGTAAAATTAATATTGCACACCTCGTGTGCTGGACATCTATAATACCAGTAAGGTGACAGTGATCACGCACCTTTTTATCCTCATGCACAAACAGTTTTCCGCAAATATGACAGACTGTGGCTCTATTATAATTCTTTTGCTCATAAGCGCTAAGTTGAGTCATAGGTAGAGGGCGAAGCAAAATTGCTTTTAAGTCCTCAGAAAATTTACGCAATTCATCCATAAACCACTTAATGCAGTCCTCACCACGATAACATTTGTAAAAAGATAACGTTGGGTCATACGAACATTTTACAAAATATCCTATACTACACGGAACATGCATTTGGTATTTGTTCTTATCCCTACATTCTATTAACAAACATTCTAAGTCAGCATACATTGTAAAAGGTAAATCCACTTTATTCCTATAATTCTTAAAAGCTAGCTCCTTCTCTATTGGCAATCGAATTCTACACTCGTTTAGCTTCACGCAGTCCTCCATGTGGTGTTCTAATGCAATAGGCGAGTAAAAGTAGTGAAGACAGCGGTCGCAGAAAAATTTTTGATGGTTATTTTTTGACAATTGTGATGATAAAAGCCGGGAAAAGTTCTTTATCCAAACGTAGTGATATTTGATTGCTTCAGCAACATCTTTGTCTTCGTTCTCGTCTTCATCTTCATCGTAGTATTCATTCTGGATCATTAAAAGATTGCTGTGATTCCCCTTTTTATTCCTTGTCAAATACGTTGGTAGTGTGATGAAATCCCCTTTTTGCTTATTGACCATCTTCTTCAATATATATACATTGATGGAGATGTTGTTGTGCTTCTCAAATCGCGGAATCTGCTTAATGGTCATCGGAAACTAAATACCAGTCAAGTTCAAAATGGTTGTGTAGTGTGGGTATTTTGTTATACGTTGTCGATCTTTCTTTGCCGGATGTAGGGCCGATATTACAGCCCAAGCGAAACAAGCATCATCGTCATTTTGTATGTTTATACAAGCTTTCTTATGGTTTATTTCAGCAGGCAGCTCTATGTATGAGGATCCCAGTTGTGGGGTAAACTTGTTGATAATAACCACCAAGTTTATAATTTTTGATAAAGACCATCCACTATCCTTTTCTTGGAACTCCTCAAGATCTTTTATAATAACATTCTGAATATTTTCCTTGAACCACGTACTCAAGTTCATGTTATTGTAAATAGGTGCGCTTTTTGTTTTTAGGTATTTAAGCTCAAATACTTCTTCACCCCCCTTCGCAATTTTAAATTCACCGCAAAACACGGCATTAACTTTAAGACCCACTTCCGATTTCAACGCGTTGTTGATACGGCGACGAAACAAATCACTGCAATCTTCCAAAAATGTTGTTGGGTCTTTATGTGATAAATAAGCTATTGCTCCAGTCCGCAAACGATTCCGGAAGGCTGACTGGACATCTACCCATATAACCCGGCTGCTCATATAGTTTGCACTATTTGGGTGGGGGGTTTTATAACCACCGCCAACCAACATCAGCTGCTTCATCTGCGTGCGAAATGTATTTAAAACGCATATGCCGTTGGTCAAACAATTTTTTTCACCAACAGTAGTAGTCGTCTTCAACGCAACCCTTAATTTTCTTAAACTCAGTCTGCATAGTTTTATTGCACCCTCCAACAAGTTATGGTGCTCTTTAGCGTTGTGAAGTGCCGATTATGCTTCTTTAATTAGAATATTCACATTAGGCGCCATTTCTTCCAGCTTTGTTGTTTGGTTTTCATATCACTTTAGCACTTTTCCTCTTTAATATTTAGTGTGAAGCTTCCAGCTCTTTGACGTGTTTTCGCTAGAACAATGTTTCCACCACTAGCGTTTGTCAATGAATGGGCGTAAATATTAAACCTGATTGTTTATATAGAAATCGCCAGAAAATTGAAAAGCTGGTGAAACCCAAAATTATAGAGTTTGGCTAAATTGGTGAATCGCTCAGTTTAATTAATGCAATTTTCTATATTTAAAATACTTTACTGGTCTTCTTATGGCCCATACTGACGATATGGAACTATGAGTTATACGCGAAAAACTCCGTTTTATATACAATTTTAATTAAGCCCCCACACAAAAACTTTCCACCGCGTACATGTTTTTATAGTCACAGAGTATTAACATCATAAAAATATAAAATATTGGTATCTGTTAACCATCATATTATTGTACTATGTATGTGAAAGGAAAAGTTGGCAACAATGTTGTATTTACTGGTTAGTACTTTCTCAGCAGTGAAAGTGAATGCAAAACCAGCTAATTGCATGGATTTATTACTTTGCATGTTGGAGACAAGCTTGTGCTGATCGTGAAATCTTGTTTTGCTTGTTTTGCTGAAGCTTACCCATCGCATAACAAGCCCATCTACATATCTGAAGTTTTGCAAAACATTTAAAAACTGTTGCGAGTTTGTTAAATAATTGGTGGGCCATTTAAAAATAAAGCGGATTAATATAATAAACTGGAGCATTTAATGCGATATACAGACAGATATTATAAAAGTCTACCGACAAGTAATCATAAATTTTACAAATAATTTGGAAAACCGCTTCGAAATTTATCAATTTTTCTGAAGTAAATAGGAATTTCAATATTTTAAACTGATTTTTGGAAATACTGAAAACATTACGAGTTTCTACTAACTGATTCAGAATAGAAAACAAAACAAAATTTGTCAAACAATTTTTCCTGGTTTTATTTCATCAAATTTAGTACATTTATTTGTTTAACATACAATTTTATTTGATAATCAGTTGGTGGGTAGCTGCCATGTTGTACATATTGTTATATTAGCATACTTTGAATATTTGTTTCAATAAACTTTTCCAGTTTTTCAAATTTTTTTACGATTATTTCATTTTACTTTCATTTAGTTTAGGTTTATTTGTTGTTATACTCTAGA
Organism: Dioctria linearis; assembly: GCA_963930735.1. Classification (NCBI taxonomy): domain Eukaryota; kingdom Metazoa; phylum Arthropoda; class Insecta; order Diptera; family Asilidae; genus Dioctria; species Dioctria linearis. The sequence goes on along the minus strand of OZ005743.1, from coordinate 74,857,228 downwards.
GATAATACTTATCTATCTGAATTGCGAATAAGAAACAGGCGGCTGGTTTTGAACTTTTTACGATTTCCTTGCAGTTTGTGCAATTTGTTTTTTCATTTAATGATTTTTGTAATTTGTTTTCGGAATTTTATGAAGTTTTGAAATATTTACGTTTTTTTTTTATTTTTCATGTTTTTATGATTTTTTGCAATTTGTTTTTACATTTAATGATTTTTTGCAATTTATTTTCGCAATTTTACTAATTTTTTTATTTTTAATCTACACGATACGGCAGAGTACAATTTAAACCCAGGTGGAGGAGGTAAATTTACCATTTTTAAGGGGTCAACAACTTCCCCAGTTAAATACATATAAAATAATCACATTCAAGGCATGGGTTCATTCAATAAATTTAATATGGCCCAACCTTATTCTATTCTGATTCAACTCATCACGTTAATTGATAAAAGCATCTTTAAATTCTTTATATAATAGTACAATGTAAACAGATAATATTTTGAGTTCATTTTTAATATGACATTTCATTAAACCTTGAGTATAGTATGTTAGAGAATACGATGAAGCAATTCATACTACATTTTTCATTTGCTTCAAGAAAATTCAGTTTGGGTTACTTAATCCCATATTTTCGTAAAGATTATAAACATGATTTTTCTAATTGTACTATATTTCCTCTTGGACATTTTGCGAAATTTTTTATTTTTGCGACTACAAATATGTAGATTGATAACTTTTTAGCAAAACCCATTCGATGCTGTAAAACAAACTGCTTATCATACACAAAGCTCAATAAACTATAGCAATCAAATAAAGGTTATGAAGAGTGAAAATTGCTCTATGTGAATTTGCATGTTTAGTCACAACATTTTCCATTCGCTTCAAGAAAATTCTGTTTCGGATTCTTAATCATATCTTCCCCTGTTAAATATATATAAAATAATCATATTCAAAGCATTGGTTCATTCAATAAATTAATATGGCCCAACCTTTCGCTTTCAGCTCACAGGTCAAGTTTTCAAACTGTTTACATACCTGCAATTTTTTTCTTTTTCTTTCAAACTGCTTTGTTGGTATTTACACCTTCCTACCTTTTGTAATGATTGGACGTCTTAATGGGATGTTCTCAATCACTATATCTGCTTTCTTTACAATGGTTCAATGTTTGGCGAGCGAGCTCAGCCTATATCTCTCACTGAGAGTGCTTGGCGTCTTGCGACAGCCTAAATTGTAGAAGGAGCAGGGTGTGATAGCTACAATTGAAAAACTGAACTTCTCCCTTCACAGGTCAAAATTATACTCTGTGTATTCAATAGTAATACATTCAATTTATACAAAATTCTTACACAAAATTCTTACCCTTCCTTAGCATAATTTCGGTCATTTAACAAATCACAAAAAAACGTGAAGTAATATGACACACAAATAACTTACGAAAATAATGATACAAAAATAACTTACGAAAATATTCTTTGTTTACACATTCATTGTGTACAACAGTGACCCATATCAGCAGGCGGATTTATTGAGGGTCAGTACATCGAAAAAAAGTAAAAATGCAAGAATCAGCTGGCTGGCGCTTGAGTGCATTTAATTGCTCAACGCATTGTTTATATTTTTAGGTCTTCATGCTTCATGCATGAAAATCAATTACTTAATTCTTAAGCCATATGTGCTGATATGCGGAAGTGAAAGCGTTTAACTTATTTGAACAGAATTTCTTCACGATTCTTTGGTTCAATTGTACTTCCCGCTCTATGTAAATGCTGCCTGCATGATATGCGTGTTTTTTAGCATGTTATGTTGAAATTATCTTTTCTTTTGCATGTACTCTTGTAATGCATCTTTTTGTTAGATTATTCTTACTATGTCTAGTTATTTTATTGTAGATGCATTACATCCTTCCCTTCGGGAGAAAAAAATTTTTTTTTGAGAGTATGAGATTTTTTTTTTTTTGTTATACAGTAGTTACCTAATACCTAAATTACTATTGTACCCTATATCATTAACCTATTTACAATGTACTTATGGGTATGGCATGCCAATATGAAAATTACTTCTAAAATTTCTTTAATCTATTGTTGTGTATTTCTTTTATTTCATTTCCTATCTTTATTTTGGTATTTACATTATTTGTACTTATTACTACATATGGTCCTTTATATGGTTGTTCGTGTTTTTTCTTATTTCCTACTCTTAGTAATACTCTATCACCTATATTAATTTTTAGTGGATTAATTTTTTTGTCTAATGTTTGTTTTCTCTTTGATTTAGAGTTCTCTAATAAAGATTTTGCTATTCTAAGACTCTGCTGTAATCGAAATTTCAATTCGTTTGCGTAATCTTCTATGTTATAAATCGGTGTTGGATTGCTAGAAACAATAGTGTCAGGAAGTGAGGCTATTTTGCCAAATACTAACTCAAATGGTGTTCTTCCAGTTTCTGTATGCGGTGTTATATTGTAACAATATGTAAAGTATGTTAGCCATTCATCCCATTCATTATTTTGACTGATCGATAGCAGATATTCATTTAGTACTCTATGACTTCTGTCAACAGAGCCTAACGTTTCATGGTGAAATGGGGTTGATTTAACGTGATCTATCTTGAAGATTTTGCATATTTCCGCGATTAAACTGTTGGCAAATTCAGTGCCTAAATCCGTTCTTAGGATCTTGAATGCTCCGTACTTGAGTATCATCTTTTCAACTAAAATTTTTGCAACTGTCTTGGCCTCTTTAGTTTCCATGGGAAATGCCTCTACGTATTTAGTCAATTGGCATTGACATGTTAGAATATATCTGTAAGTTTTACTCTGTTTCATTGGTCCTACCGTGTCTATTTCTACAATTTAAAAACTATCACTAGGTGTATTTGTTTCTACCATTCTTTCATTAGTGTGTCTTACAAGCTTATTGCATTTGCACTTTTCACAATTATTTATATAAGATTTTACCATCTTGCTGAGATTCTTCCAGCAGTATCTTTGTTTGATTTTGTTTATCGTCCGTTTTACTCCTGAATGTCCACCGGCGTATGGTGTGTCGTGGAATTCTTCTATTATCTTTAACTGTTCGTCTTTATATTCAATTCTTTTCGGGGGTTTAAATATTAAAATGTGCAAGTTTTGTTTTCTTTCTCTTTTAAATCGCTTCTGCAGAGCATTAAATTCCTTTTTAAATCTTTCTATTCCAAGTTTCATTAATAGTTCATCTTTTATTGATATTGCTAGCTTTTCTATTCGGTTGTTGATCATTGCTAGAGTAAGTTTCTCAAGTATCGAACCTAAGTTCAGATTTAGATTATCACTGTACTCGATCAACACTTCTTTCTTTTTTATTAATATTATTTTCTTTCTTGAAATTCTTCTGCTTAGGACGTCCTCTTGTATCCTCGTGAACTTTAGTTGCCTTATATTCCTTACATCAGAGATTGAAGTGCATTCGTGGATGAAAAGTTGGCCAGACGATTCCTCAGCACTCTCAATGTCTTTCGGTACATCACGTGATTCTAGTTTTCTAGTTTCTAGTTTCTTTTTACTCCTTGTTATTATGTTAACTTGCTTTATCAGTATCATATCTTTAAGCATGTCTGAATTGAGATTGATTCTAGACAGTGCGTCTGCATTCGTGTTTAATAACCCCTTCTTATATATGATGTCAAAGTCATATTCAGATAGTTCTAGTCTTATTCTTGTCAATTTCGATGATGGATCTTTGTGCGTGCAGAGACTAACTAATGGTCGATGATCGGTAACGACAGTGAATTTTCTTCCGTATAGATAGGGTCTGAAATGTTTGATCGCCCAATAGATTCCTAATAGTTCTTTTTCAATTATTGGTTTCTTCATTTCATGTACATCTAGTTTACGACTTGAATAAGAGATTGGCAGGTCTTTGCCTATCTCTCCTTGTGATAAGATTGCGCCGAGAGCATAATTGGGTGCATCAGTTGTTAGAATAAATGGTTTCGAGAAATCTGGGTATTGCAACAACGGTGGGTTAGTTAATTTTTGTTTCATTGTATCGAAAGCATTTTGACATTCGTCTGTCCAATTAAAAGGTGTGTTTTTGCGTGAAAGCATATTTAATGGTTTAGCTATTGCTGCGAAGTTAGGTATGAACCTTCTGTAATAGTTGCAGAAAGCTGTAAATCTTTTTGCTTCATCTGCATTAGTGGGTTTAGGATAGCTAGTGATTGTATCAAATTTTCTGGGGTCAGTTTTGATACCTTCATTAGTTATTAAATGACCTAAATATACTACTTCTGTTTGCAGAAAGTTGCACTTTGTGGATTCAATTTGAGATTGTATTGACGTAATCTATCAAAAGTTTTACAGAGATTTCTATTGTGGTGTGCTAAGCTACAACCGAAAATTATTACGTCATCCACATACAGGAAAGTTTCAGCATCCAAACCTGCTAAGGCAATGGTAAGCATTCTTTGAAAGCTATTTGTTGAAATTTTTAATCCAAAAGGTAATCTTTTGAATTGAAAGTGACCTTTGTTGGTTGAAAACGCAGTCAAAGGTCGTGATTTTGGATGTAAACCTATTTGGTGAAATGAACTAGTTAAATCTAATGTTGAAAAATACTTTGCTCTGCCCATTTTATCCAGAATATCCTCGAGTCTGGTTAGTGGAAATTTGTCATCCATAATTTTCTTATTTAGTTGACGAAAATCAACTACCATTCTCCATTTCTTCTCATCATTAATGCTCTTTTTAGGAACTACTAGTATTGGGGCGTTATACGGGCTTGTTGATGGTTCTATTATGTGTTCTTTTAGTAATTGCTCCACTTGTCTATTGATTTCTTCCGCTTGTGTTTGTGGTAAGCGATAGTTTTTTATATATATGGGTGTATGATCTGTCATCGTTATTTTCTGTTCGTAGAAATTATTGACTGTTAACCTGTCACCATCGACGTAGAATATGTCTGAATATTTTTTGCATATCGCATATAGCGATTCTTTTGCTTTGTCATCAAGATTCTCTACATTTAGTTCTTTTTTGAGTCTTTCAAAACGGTCTGAATTGTTCGTTGAACTTACTTTTCTTACAAAATGGTAATTTCTCAGTGGCACTATTTTTAATTGAGGTATCGGAATAGTGACTTTTTGTTCTAAAGTGTTTAATAGTTTGATATGTACTACTCCCTTTGTTGGTATTATTGAATTGGCGATAAAGATTCCATCCTGGATTTCTTGGCTTAATATCAGACTGTCTTCATCGACTTTGATATTTAGGGCTTGGTATATTTGAGATCTTGCTGGAATTGAAATTGTCTCCAATTCCGGGGTTCTCGTCATTATTGGTATTTCAGCATTGTTATTTTCTGTGCTGATGGTCAGAATAAATAATTCGTAGTCTAATTTGCATCCATATTTTGTTAGGAAGTCTCAACCAATTAAGCCATCCATTGTGATCGGAAAATTGTCTTCTACTACGTGTAAATTATGTCGTATGACTTCTCCTTCAACTTGAAGTTTTATTTTTATTACTCCTATCGTTTCAATTTTTTCGTCAGTTATTCCCGTTATCTCAGTTGTTTCTTTTCTTATTCCGAATTCATCTTTTAAGCTACTTTTCTTGATTATCGATATGTTTGCTCCTGTATCTATGAACCATGTTGCATTGTCTGACGTTGCATCACCTTTGATGTTGACGTAGTGGGTGAGTTTGTCAGGTGAAACTTTATGGATTTTTACGAATTTATTGTGTGGTATTCTTCGTCCCCTGTGTGATGGTTTTGGGGGACTCCTAGTCCGTTTCCCGAATTCATTATGTTTATTCTTTGTGGTAAATTGTTTTGCCATCCACCGCGTGATCCTCTGTGTGACCTAAATGCAGTTGCATTGTTCTGGTTTTGATACCACCGTGGTCTGAAATTGTTTCCTCTAGACCGATTTTGATAGTACCCGTTGAATGTGTTATTCCCTATGTTATCACGTGAATTTCTATTGGCTTGGTATTGTTGCCTTCTTCTATTAAAAGGTGCTCGGAAGGTATGGTTGTTGTGCCGAAAATCTAAGTACATTTTTTGTCTGTTTATTGTCGGCATCTATTTCTGTAGCAAGTTGTACCGCTTCTACTAGAGTCTTTGGTTGCGCTGCGAATATTGTCGACTTTATAGGTTCTCGTAAACCAGATTTAAAAGCGTTCAGAGCTAGTTGGTCGTTTAGTTTTGCGATTATTTCACGGTTGTTTTCACCTTGATCAGATATCTGTATGCTATTTAGCTCTGCCGTCAAGGATTCTATTTTGGAGGAAAAATCTTGTACAGATTTTTCACCTTGATAGGTTCGAGATAACTCATTCTGAATTTTCAGAGGGTTGTTGGTATTTTTAAACGTTTTTCTAAATAATGTCTGGAATTCTGAGAATGTTACTGGAGTTGCTTCATTGCAAATCTTGTTGCGAACTCTCTCCGTTAACTTTGTTTTCATCACAAAGTTAATTAGTTTTTTCTTGTCATCTAGTTTATCTACAGGAATTCCACTAAGTTTGTGAAATTCGTGAGATTCTTCACTTCTCCATTGAACTCGGGCACAAGCTTTGTTGCTGATGCGATGTCAAAAGAAGCCATTTCTGCAGTGTCTTCTGAACTTTCGCTGTAGTATTCTTCTTCCTCAGTTATTGAGTTTTCAAGTATCTCCTGTAACACCTTGGTTTTGTTACTAATAATTCTTTCCAATTCTTGCAACGTTAATTGAAATTTCTTTTGCAGATACTCACAAGCTTGCTTTTCATACTTCGAGAGTTGACCAAACTTCTCTTCAACATTTATTTTTCATTTAGATATAAAACTACTTTTAGCTAATAGGAAGTTAGCTGTATAGATCCTATTTGGATTCTTTTTGAAATTTTCAAATAAATTTTTGGCTTCTTTATCTATAGCCCTCAATTCATTCATTATATGAGGACATCATTTTGTGAATATTAAAATTAATTTAAAGAGAGTTAAATAAATTTTTTTTTTTTTTTATTTTATTTTTGCTGAGAATATTTTGTTTGCTTCTTTTTTTACTTTTTTATTGAACATATTTTTACAATAATTGTAGCCTATTATAATTATTATGATAAAAATTATCGCGCCTAATAAATATTTAATGTCCGTAGCGTGGTCTCCAAAAATGTTGGCATCTATGAAGGTGTTAGTTGCTGTGGCTACTGGTACATTGTCTATGTCATCACTGCTTTTTATCTTTGATGCTCCTTTGCCCATCTTCGGTAGAGCTGTATTGTATTCGCTGGTCGGGTATGGCCTCTAAGAAATTTCTTTTCTCCTCTTTGGTGATGGCTAAATTCGCTAGCCTGTACAAATTAGCTATGCTCCTACGGTGTTTTACTGCTTTTCCAGCCCTTGTCCTTTTGCGTTTCTTCTGAATCGGCTGTTGCTGCTGCAGTGGTTCCTGCTTCTTCTGCTGCTGCCTTCGTCTATACTCTTCAATAGTTATTGGCTTCGGTCCAGCGTGTTGATCTAATTTAATCTTCTCCAAAAGTTCGTATTGCTGGATCGCCATGTAATGATTGGACGTCTTAATGGGATGTTCTCAATCACTATATCTGCTTTCTTTACAATGGTTCAATGTTTGGCGAGCGAGCTCATCCTATATCTCTCACTGAGAGTGCTTGGCGCCTTGCGACAGCCTAAATTGCTTTTGTTTATATTTTCATTTTTCTATCTTTCTATACATATAATTAAAGATCATTGATCTCCCATTCCCACACATGCTAGCAATCCCGTAGCAATTTACAATATTATGTTAATTTAATTGAGTGAAGCAGTAGCAACGTGATTATAAAGATGTGGCGTGCTATTAACCTTCGCAATGCATTTTTTATTCTTATTTTGTAGTTAAATAAAAAACGATAACTACTTACGCCGGCAACGAAGAAGCAAAAGTGAATAATGCTTAATAATTAAACTGTAAAGCGGGCTTTGCGTCATGAAAATTATATATGTTGAGTAGAGTTTTCGATTGCCTATAATGGTGTCTGCTCGCCTGGTACTCTGTTTTTGCCTTTAGCTTGTCAATTGTCATTAGTAATTGATACATTTATATTTCTAATAAACTATAATTTTCTATTTTCTTTTACTTAAGATTCATGTGTGTAAATTAATGTTGATTTGGTTGTGGTGCTGGATTAAGAAAAGAAGCATTACTACTCAGAATATACTGGATTTCTAATAGTGTGATGTGGTCTGAAACTTACTGTAGTTCAGTTGTATACATATATAACAAGCCTTACTGTAGTTTATTATATTTCTATATGCGATAATTGTATGCCTTAATGTAGCATGCAATGTTGTTTGGTGTAGTGAATACTTTGGGTAGGATTAGCTTGGTAGTAACAGCTTAATATACTGTACTTGATAATGAACGTTACTGTAGTTCAGTAGTATATAGATATAATAAACCTTACTGGTGTTTATTATATTTATATGCGTTCCCTGTGGTGTGGTGTCACAGTCGCAAGTTAATGCGTTACGACTGTGGGGCTAAGACTTGCAACGTAATGTGTTTCTCTAGTCTGTGATCAGAAGTGACTGACAAAAATCCCTTTGCTTTACAGGCCTTTTATAGTAAGCAGGTTGCCGGGAATGCCTGCTTTGATTTGTACATTCCCAGAAAGTTATTGAGAATGCCTGCTCTGATTTGTTGAAGCAAAGTGATTTAATTTTAGTGTGCGTTCGCACAATCTCCCGCCTCCAAATAATTCCTACTTACGTAATTTGTGTATCACCGTTAATGTTCCTCGTTTTGTTACCGTAAACTTGATGTGATGCCCCGGACCAAGAGAATGTAGATAGTACTTCCTTGCTTTCAATACTTTGGTCCACGGGATGTTGAGTTTAGACATTATGTCTGCCATCGCTTTAGTGGTTTCTAACCTCTGAAGCTCAGCTAGCGGAAGTAGAGGTGTACTACTCTGTTTTCCTGTTGATTGCGTTGCTGTTCTTTTGCATGTACGTTTGTTTGGTACATTAGTCCTGATCTCGGTGACATTATCCTGGTGTTTAATAAATTTCCTTTTTTTTCCTTTTTTGACTTTTCTTCCAATTTATTTGCTTTCTTTCGTACTGGGGATGTAGCACGTTCTGCCTCAAACGGCATGTAGATAATAATACCTAGCTTGTTAATTTTGCTTGGTGTTGTTGGTAGCAGTGATATTGGCCTTGGCATAGGGTCCATGGTGAGCATCTCCTTGATAATATCTGGGACGTCTGATGTTATCATACTTCGTGGTGTTGTCGGCAGCTGAGATTGGTCTCGGCATCGGGTCCGTTATTAGCATCTCTTCAATTGAACGGGTATCTTTCATGAGACTCATTTGTGATGGTGATGCCTTGCTAGTTTGTTGTATACTTATTTTAATTCTGATTTTAAAATTTCTTTATATACTGATATAAGTCACAGCATGGTTTGGTGTGATTCGAGGAGAGGAATTATTTTTGTAATAGGTCTTACAAGTGTATTTTTTGAAGTTTTTAATGTAATTGTTCGAATCATTTTATCGTGCCCCATGTGAACTTTTAATATTCGCCCTAATAGCCATTGACCAGGGAGAAGATTGTCTTCCTTTAGAATCACTATGCTCCCCTCTCTGGGGATATTTGTCTCCCTTTGCCATTTATTTCTGTCCTGTAATTGATTTAAATAATCTGATGACCATTTTTTCCAGAATATATTCATTAATACTCGGAGATATTGCCACTTTTTTAGGGTATGATATGGAATATGTGGTAATGCAGTTTCTACTGGTGTTAGCAAATGCTTCACAGTTAAGAAATGTCCCGGTGTAAGATAATTGCAGTCGTTAGGATCATTGGAAAGTGGACAGAGCGGTGTAGAATTTAAACACGCCTCTACTTGCGTAAGGACTGTAGACATTTCCTCGTATGTTAGTTTTGTATTTGGTAGTGTTTTGTTCAGATGTCTTTTTGCTGACTTAACACCGGCTTCCCATAAACCTCCAAAATCTGGTGCATACGGTGGGTTGAAGTGCCAAGTAATATCCAAATTTGCAAATTCATTAGAAATATTATTTTTTAAGTCATGTAGAGCAGCTGTAAATTCTGTTTGTAATTCTTTGGCTGCACCTACAAAATTTATACCATAATCTGAATACATGTCAGATGGTAATCCTCTTCTGCCTACGAACCTTCTGAATGCAGCTAGGAGGGCAGAGGTAGATAGTTCTGTAGCGAGCTCTATATGAATTGCTTTAGCTGAAAGGCAAATGGATAAGCAGATATATGTTTTGGTTAATTTTGCCGACCTTATATGAGAAGTTTTCAAATTGATGGGGCCTGCGTAGTCAACCCCTGTATGTGTAAATGGTAGAGACTTGTTAACACGTGCTGATGGAAGCGAACTCATCAATTGGGTTGATGGCCTTGCATTATATCTTTTGCATGTTACACATTTGTACAGATGGCTTCGAATTGTGTTTCGAGCATTTAGTAACCAATATTTACTTCTCAGACTACTTAGAACTAGTTGTGTTCCACCATGAAGAGTAGTTTTATGAAAGTAATCTATTATGGTGTCGGTTATGTGATTGTTTGTTAGGTAGTAATATGGGATGCTTTTCGTCATATGATAATTCTGACTGAGTCAGACGTCCGCCGACTCGAAGTACCCCTTCTTCGTCAAGGAACGAGTTGAGAGATAAAATTTTGCTTTTGTTGGAGATTAGATTGTTTTTCTGAAGCTCCATAATCTCTACCTTAAACGATTGCTGCTGTAGCAGTTTGAGAATGAGTGTTCTTGCTATTTTTAGTTCTGATGTTGAGAGATTCTTATCTTTTCGCGTCGTCTTTCCTCGACAGTTGGTTATGAATCTCCAACAGCAAGCCGTTACTCGAATTAGTTTTGTAAATGAGGAAAATTTGTGTAAGAGAACAAACTCCTCCTGTATTGTATTGCTAAAGGTTTTAGCTGGTTTTTTCTCGTTGTCTGTTTCATGTGTGTGATTTTGAATAGGCCAACCTTTCTTTGGTTTTTTAAGCCATTCTGGACCATTCCACCATATATTTTGTTCTAACAACAAATTTGGAAGGATTCCTCTTGAGGACGCATCTGCTGGATTATCCTTTGTTGTTATATGATACCACTTAACCGCTGGTAAGTTATCATGTATGTCGGCTACTTTAGCCACATAGGTTTTCCATTTACTTGGATGCGACTTTATCCATGCTAACGTAATTGTGGAATCGGTCCATGCTGTCATGGTACTACTTTCAAGATTTAAATTGTCTTGTACTTGCTTCATTAATTGTGCAAGCAATACAGCACCACAGAGTTCGAGCCGAGGAAGTGTTACTGGTTTTATGGGAGCCACCCTTGTTTTTGATGTTAAAAAGTTTATATTAACTCCATTGCTATCTGTGGTACGCATATAAATGACTGCTGCGTATGCATTTATTGATGCATCGCTAAATCCATGCAGCTCTATGGAGATCGCATCTGGGGACGTTTGTATATATCGTGGTATTTTTAGTTTTCAGATTTGCAGTAGTTCTTTTTTAAATCTAATCCATTCCTGCGTTAAATGTGATGGAAGTATTTCATCCCACTCACACCCAGATTACCATAACTTTTGAATCAGAATTTTAGCCTTGATTATACATGGTGATAACCATCCTAGTGGATCAAAGAGGCTAGATATTTCTGACAATATAATTCTTTTGGTGTAATGGTTTTTTGCTGATGGAAGAACTGCTGAAAACGTTTAATTGTCTGATGCTGGTTTCCAGTTTATTCCCAGCGTTTTAATTGTCTCGTTTGTTGAGAAATTTAACGAGCCCTTTATTCCTCTATCTTCTTCTGGAATGTTCCTCAACAAGCTCGGATGGTTACTTGCCCATTTTCGTAATTTGAATCCACCAGATTTTAACATGATGCTTAGTTCTGTTTGTAGTTGTAACCCCTGTGGAATTGTCTGACTTCCTGTGAGCAGATCATCTACATAAAAATCTGTTGACATGCATTTTGAAGCAAGAGGGTAATTTTTCCCCTTCGTCTGCTGCTAATTGTTGAATGGTTTTTATGGCGAGGTATGGAGCTGCTGCAGTTCCAAATGTCACCGTCTTTAAGGCGTAATCTTTTATGGTTTCTTCAGGGTTGTTGTGCCATATTTTTTGCTGAAAATCTTGATGAGTCTGATGCACATTTATCATGCGATACATCTTTTCTATATCTGCTGTGATGGCGTATTTGTATTGGCGCCATTTGAGAATGGTTGTCCATAACGTTGGCTGAATCGTAGGCCCTACTAACAATTGTTCGTTAAGACTCTTGCCATTGGATGTTTTGGCAGATGCGTTAAAGACTACTCGTAATTTTGTAGTCGTACTTTCTTTTCTTACAGCATGGTGTGGTAGATAATAATACTGTATTTTGCCATTGATACATACCTTATATTGTTCCGCGTGTTCTGGGCTACTATTGAATCTTTTCTCTTGCTGAATGAATTTCTTTATAGCTAAGTTCCTAGACTGTCCCAGATCAGGTGCCCCTGAATTTATGAATGGAAGTTTTACCTCATATCGTCCATTTTCAAGTCGTTTGTGGTTCTTTTCGTAGAATAATTCACATTGTTCATGAATTGGTTTGAGCTTTGAATGATTCGGTAATTCTTCCGTTTCCCAGAATTGTCTGAGCTGGTTTTGTAGTGTGGTCGAATCATCAATAGAGGCAGTTAATGTCGAAATACGACAATCGGAACGTTTTGTGGTTGAGCCTATCAATATCCATCCAAGATGTGTATTTATGGCTGCCGGTGTATTTGGTGGGCCTTTACGGACTTCATCTGTTATTATCTCTGTGTATATGTCCGCTCCTAGTAACATATCCACAGGTCCGGGCTGGTGAAATTGTGGGTTAGCCAAGTTCAAATACTTGATGTGAGGCCATTCATTTGTGTTGACAATACTCTGAGGTATATTGTCCGATATTTTGGGTATTACCAAAACGTTGGTATTTATGGAGTATTGTTTGTATAAAGACCTTATAGTAATGTTTGCTTGCTTTGAAGCTGTAGTAGTTCGAGTATTACCCAACCCCGATACATGAAGATTTATTGATGATCCCTTTACCTTCAAACGTTTATACGCTGATTTAGATATAAATGATACCTGAGATCCGGAATCTGTAAGAGCGCGTAGTGTATTTGTTACCCCATTCGGTGTTACTACTTCTACCAATGCTGTTGATAGCAATGCTTTCTTTAAGTTCGATGTAAAGAAAGATGTCGGTTTTTCTGGCGATGATTTCTACTCACAATTGTCAGGGGAGTTTGGTGTACTTACATTGCTTCCTTGAATTGGTGCTGCTGGTAGATGTAGTAAGGTATTGTGACGTTTTCTGCATTTGAAACACGTCCCTTTGCTCTTGCAATTTTTTGCGATGTGAGCTGGTGCCAAACAATTCATACACAACCTATTCTCCCTTCTGTACCTTTGGCGGTCGGCTATGCTTAGTTTATGGAATTTTATACAATGGTACAATATGTGTGCTTCCTTGCACATAATACAGGCTTGCATGCCTTGTTTTGGTGGATTGGCGTAGAGTCCGTATGTTGGTTTGGACCTTGTGGCGTATTGCATAGCATGATGCGGTTTTGAAGTGTTCTGAATACTTCTTGTATTTTCACTAATAGCTTCAGGTGTTCTGAAGCACCTTTCGAAAAATTCCATAAACTTTTTATATGATGGAAATTCGCTTGTATTGCTTACTTCGTGTTCCCATAAGTAATGGGTTTCCGAGGGAAGTTTTTTCACCAAAATGTGTATTACTATTAAATCCCATTGCTCGATGGGTATTTTGAGTGCCTTAAGTTCGTATAGGCTTTCTTCTGTTGTAGTCAGAAGATTTTTGATATTTATGTGAGATTCCACTTTAATGGGTGGTTGATTTAGGAAAATCGATAATTCAGTGGAAGCTAATACGCGTCTGTTGTCGTATCGTTGGATAAGTAAGTCCCATGCTTTCTCATAGTTGGACTCTGCGATGTCGAATTGTCGCAGAAGTCGTTCTGCCTCACCAGTGATACTGGTCTTGAGGTAATGTAATTTTTGTATATTAGGTACAGAGTAGTCCTCATGTATAAGTGATTTGAATAAATCGTGGAAGGTTCCCCAAGATTTGTAACTACCATCAAATATAGGAATATTGATTCTAGGCAACTGTATGTCAGCCTTGTGATGATATTTAGCGTCAGGTTTTTCTACCTTTGGAGTTGTAGTATGACCATCATTGAGTTCGCTAAGAAGCTCAATGTATATGGTTTGAGTGATCTCGAATATGTTTTCTGTGAAGTATGAGTCATCATGCGTCTCTAAATCTTCGCAAATGACGAGCTTATTCTCTGAGAATTCAATCCAGTAATCTTTTAAGATACTAATTACTGTCTGAAAGTATCCAGAAGTTGTTTTGTTTAGTTTCTCATGTCGTGAACTTTGCCCTTCTATTTGAACTATAAGGGCAATTTGTCGTTTTATTAATTTGTCTATCTTAGTCATCTCGCTGCTAAAACACTTTTCCAAACTGAATGATTGATCTATTTATCCGGCTCGAAGGATCAAGTACAAACTCTAGGTTTATCTAAACTAATAACAGGGGTGCCAGATAAAAAATAAATAGACCAATTAAACAATCTTAAATATTTGCTTTATTATAGCAACAAAAATGAACAAAGATATGGAATAAATCAATTAAATAAACAACAACAAGAATATATAAGAAATCAACTTAAATTAATGTTGATTTGGTTGTGGTGCTGGATTGAGAAAAGAAGCATTACTACGCAGAATATACTGGATTTCTAATAGTGTGATGTGGTCTGAAACTTACTGTAGTTCAGTTGTATACAAATATAACAAGCCTTACTGTAGTTTATTATATTTCTATATGCGATAATTGTATGCCTTAATGTAGCTTGCAAGTGTTGTTTGGTGTAGTGAATCCTTTGGGTAGGATTAGCTTGGTAGTAACAGCTTAATATACTGTACTTGATAATGAACGTTACTGTAGTTCAGTAGTATATAGATATAATAAACCTTACTGGTGTTTAATATATTTATATGCGTTCCTTGTGGTGTGGTGTCACAGTCGCAAGTTAATGCGTTACGACTGTGGGGCTAAGACTTGCAACGTAATGTGTTGCTCTAGTCTGTGATCAGAAGTGACTGACAAAAATCCCTTTGCTTCACAGGCGTTTTATAGTAAGCAGGTTGCCGCGAATGCCTGCTTTGATTTGTACATTCCCAGAAAGTTATTGAGAATGCCTGCTCTGATTTGTTGAAGCAAAGTGATTTAATTTTAGTGTGCGTTCGCACACGAATGATATGTGAGAGCGAGATAGCTGCAAACGTGAATTTAGGTTTCCCCTTTAATAATACATGGGATTTTGTGCCGGGGGTCGTCCCCACGCTGTAGCGTTTACCCCCTTACGCTACTTTGTTTGGCTTCTCTACGTTTGTAGAGAAAACCCATGATTTCCCAGAGTATATAATTTAATAAAATTTAGCTATTTCCGAGAAGTAGCCCTATGCTACTTCTCCGATGAAAAAATTCCTGAAAAGTTAAAATTTATTTATTTTCAAGAAGTAGCCCTATGCTATTACTTCATATTAGAAAATTCCTGAAAAGATAAAATTTATATATTTTCAAGAAGTAGCCCTATGCTACTTCTTCATATTAGAAAATTCCTGAAAAGATAAAATTTATATATTTTCAAGAAGTAGCCCTATGCTACTTCTCCATAGTACAAAAAATTCCTGGAAAAATAAAAGATAAAATCTATATATTTACAAGAAGTAGCACTATGCTACTTCTTCATATTAAAAAATATTCCTGAAAAAAAAACATATCTATACATACCCGCATACAAGTCCAGGTCTAAAATAAACAACAACAACAGCAGAATATTTTCAGTCGAAAAATTCTAAAATGTGCAAAATGAACACAAAATACAATTTTTCGTTTAAAACTTACCGCTAGTCAACCACATCAAAGCGACGAAAACGGCAAATCGCCTAGCTGTAACAGATCGCGTGATGCCATCATGCAATGTGTTGCAGCAGGCTTGAAAAAAGAACAAAAAAATTCTGAGAAGAAAAAGGCGCTCGCTTGCCGGTGGCTGAGTGAAGAATGATGGAATGTAGGGAGACTGCTGGTAGTCGAGGAGTTGTTTTTTGTCTTTGAACGAGAACGGTCGCAGAAAAATTGAGTCGTGATTCGTCTTTATTTAAAATCAGCCTTAGAGTTTTTTTGCTTTCCCTTCTTGGGGATTTTCTCCTTTCGTGTTTTTTTTATCTTCCGCGGGAGCTTCAGGTGTCCGCGCATTGTCCATCGGCCGCGTCTAATCCGCAGTGGAAAATTTCAGATTTTCTTTGAAAGAAAATTTTGTGAAATGAGAGAAAAATTTTTAATTTATTCATTCTGGTCGAAAATTTTAATAATTGGAATATATTCCTGTGCGACGTGATTTTCCATGTAGATCTTTCTATTAGTGAACTGAAAGAAAAATTTTAGTTTATTCATTCTGGTAGTAAAATTTATTAATTGGAATATTTACCTGTGCGACAGTGATTTTCATGTATATCATCTTCTGGTGAACAGAAAGAAAATTTTGGTGTTAATGCTGCACATTCTTAAGTTTTATTAATTGGATTACTTAACTGTGCGACAGTGATTTTTTTTTATTCATGAATGTTATTGATTGGATTACATACCTGTGCGGCTGTGATTTTCCTATAGATCTTTCTATTAGTGAACTGAAAGAAAAATTTTAGTTTATTCATTCTGGTAGTATATTTTATAATTGGAATATTTACCTGTGCGACAGTGATTTTTCTGTATATCATCTTGTTGGTGAACTGAAAGAAAATCTTGATGTTAATGCTACACATTATTGATTGGATTACCTACATGTGCGACCGTGATTTTCCTAAAGATCTTTCTAATAGTGAACTGCAAGAAAGTTTTAGTATTAATGCTGCGCATTCATAAGTTTTAGTATTTGAAATATTTACCTGTGTGACAGTGATTTTCCCCATAGATCTTCCTAATAGCGAACTGCAAGAAATTTTTAGTATTAATGCTGCGCATTCATAAGTTTTAGTATTTGAAATATTTACTGTGCGACAGTGATTTTTATGTAGATCTCCCTATTACTGAAATGAAAAGAAATTTTTGGTTGATTCATTCTATGCAGTCGTAATTTGGATTAATTGGAATATTTACCTGCGCGACAGTGATTTTCATATATCATCACATTGGTAAACTGTAGAGCAAATTTCGGTTTAACCATTCTGTGCACACATAATTTGCATTATTTGAAATACTTACCTGTGCGTTGGTGAGTCTTATATAACATAGTAGTGGCTAACCTGAGAAAAAATTTGGGAAGAAGTTTCCTTGCACGTAACAAAGATCAGGTGAACTCAGACTTCAACGTATTCCTGAAGCAGCTAGCAGATAGTTGGAAAACCAGTGTCCAACCCTTTTGATAAAGGAGGAAACCCCGTATATGATTAAATAAGGTGTTATGTAAGTCCATAGCGGACCACATGGTTAGTTCAAGTTTTCTCTAAGTATTATTATTTGCTTTGTGTTCTTTTGTTTCCAATTTTACAGTGTTAAAACCATTTAGTGTACATCTAAGGTTAGGCGTCGATCACAGGGTTCGATAAGTCATATAATAGGAAAGCGCTTATTAGGGCTAGTCGTAAGGATTCAGATCTTGATTAATATTAACCGGAGACTTTGTTTCCTTTAGTTTTTTTGTATATATACCATGTTAGTCTTTTTGTGATCGGGTTTCCTCCCTCGTAAGTGATTCATATGCTTGAACATCCTAAATAAATAAACTATTTTGATTTGGACTTGATGAGATTTTGAGTTCCTTGATACGACTTCCTTCTTCTTTTGGGTGATTTAGTTTGGTCACCTTTGATCGCCCTTCTCCAAGTTGCTTTTTTCTTTTGTTTTCAGGTTGGTAACAGATTCAGCGCGATGGAGTGAGTAGTTCCATAAAGGTGATGGTCGCGGACGGGAGGGAGGTCGTTTCCACACACACACGGCAATAGACGTAAAACACGTACACATGGGGCTGAGCATTTCGAAACTGCTTTGGAGGCTTAGCTAGGGTGGATGGGGGCGATTGGGCCCAACATTACCCAAAGCCGGGGTCTCAACAACATCAGAGACCCCTTTCAGCTCTCTCACTCTCTCTCAATCGCTCATTTGCCAGCGTTGTAAACTCTCCGGGTGAATTAGCACTTGTTCGGCGTTGTTGAGGTCTTCTATTCCCCTTCTTTTTGCAGCATATAAATAAAATCAATTTTCTTCTTTTTAGGCTTTCAGGTTCCACCAGGAGAAGGAAGCCTGCATTAGATATTTTTTTTACTGTCCGTCTGTCTGTCTGATCAGTTATATTGACGATTTTGCACAGCTTAACAAGCATCAAGGGATGTGGGTGGCAAGAACCAGCCCAAGCCGGCTGATCGCTAGCGGCATATTTGCTGTGCAGCCACCCACGCTAATCCCGCAACGATTTTGTAACAAAGAGGTGTCGGATGCAGTATGTATCTACATTCAGTTACAAATGGCGCCCAAGTTTGTTTTTTTTCGGCCTTCAGTCAAGCTTCTCTTGACTAAAGTGCAATTACTATTTCAATGATTATTTCTGGTCGCCCGTTTGTCGTTACAAATGGCGCCCAATCTTTGGTTTTTTTTCTTCGCATTTAGTCAAGCTTCTCTTGACTAGAATGCAATTGCTATTTCAATGTTAATTTCTCATTTTTTGTGTGTTATTATCACGATTAGAACCTTTCTTTGTTTTGTAAGACCTCAGTATATTTTAAGCTGACGCAAGTGATTTGCCTGGCGGATACAAGGTGCTAGGTCTACGCAGAGCTCTTCTTGCTTCCGTGGAGTGCGTTACTTCCATGATAGCTCCTTTTTGGCTCTCGTTAGGCCCGACCTTTGTATCGCGGCTGGGTCCCTCGACCATGGTTCTGGCTGTATATGCGATCGTAAACTGCCTTCGGTCAAGTCTAAGTCAATTTCTACCTTACATTTAACAGTTTCCTGGTTTAAGTACTCAACTCCTCGGCAACAAGCGAGTCTTGTGCGCGAGGCGTACCACTCTTGAAGCCAAGCTTCGGCTCGTGGACGCCGAGATGACGACCACTTGTCAGTTTTACTTGCATGACGAGCTGGTCAGCTGACCCAAACCTGGCAAGTTGTTGAACGATGTTCTTCTTTTGATTCTGTCCTTGTCTGGGCATTGGTGTCAGGTTACCGGTTTTAGTGTGCAACTTTGCACCAGATTTCTTTTTTTCGTTCAAACGCTTCTTCCCTTATTATTAAATTCAGTAATCCCTCTGGAGGCTCCTTGATGGAAGTGCGAGTTGTTCAGTTTGCAGTGGTCAGTTAGCGTTGTATGCGATGCGTACGCTTTTGAAATTAATTCCGCTTACATCTGCTGGTTCCAGGGAGAAGCCAGTATATTATTAAATTTCTATGGTGTTTCGGGCTGTGAGCCATTTTAGTTTCGGGGTTTTTTTAAAGAAAAAAAAGCTGCTTTGAGGTTTGCATTGTTACCTTTGGCATATATAAGCATTCATGTTTTTTTCCGCTGCCTGTTAACTATTTTGATGATACTAATATATACAATCAGCTACTGCTTCTCTCCTGAGTACTGGCAGCCACTGAGTTACTGACAACTCACATTCGCCTTTCATCTCAACTTCATTCCCCATTAATCTTCCCTAACTTCTAGTGATGGGAGGCTATGTCGATTAGTGGTTGATGAACGTTGCATGCGATGCATACTGTTATGGATCTTATTTCCGTTCATTTCTGCTGGTTCCGAGAAGAAGCCCGTATTATCTCTCGTTTTTAGTTTTAGTTGGGTTGTCCCGCACAGATGTTTAGTTTTGGTTGGGTTGTCCCTTTCAGATTTATCTCCTTATATAAATCACAGCTACGGCTTCTTACTCGAGTACCAGCAGCCACTTGATCACCGACCTCTCACCTTTCCTTGATCTGTTGACTTCAGTCTCTTGCCAAGTTGATGAACGATGTTCATCCCTCCCGATTTTATCATTGGTAAAGTAGTGTTCGTCCTAATCATCCTAACATGGGACGGCAGCTCTTCAGGCACCGGGTCCACAATTTTAGTTTTCTACAATTGCTAGTATGGACTGACTAAAGTGCATAGCTGAACAATGTTCGCCGGCGAAGTGAGAGAGAGAGTTTTGTTTTTTTGTCCAGCTGGGCTGGAAAATAGGATTTTTGTTTCTGTTGTTCTGGTGTGTGGGAGGCTGTCCTTCCGCGTTCCTCCGCCATACCGACACCCCCTTTCTTAAATGAAAAACGTTAGTAATACGCATAGTATAAATCGATTGCTCGTGTAAGACACGCAGAACGTATAATCTCAAATCAGAGTAGTGTTTCTTTTAATCGTATCGGCACGGTTCCATTGGAATTCTCATCGTCATAATTATAAACGTTTTTTTTTATATATATATATATGTATCTAACACGATTTTTTTTTTGGCTGAATTATCTTCAGCATTAGCATAAACACATTTATACATTTTTTTTACACCCTTACTTGGCAAAGTTTTCAGGTGAATATTCTCTTTCATTAGTATAGACACGTTTTTTGTTATTATTATTATTTTGCACAATTTTCGTCTGAATTATCGCGACATTAGTACAAACGCATTTTTTTTCTTTCTTTTTATTTATACATTTGGCACAATTTTTCTGGGCATCATCTTTGGCCTTATGAAAAAGGTATTGTGGTTTCTTAGATATACTTAGATATTTGGCACAATTTCCGGTCGCAGTATCATCGTTAGTCGGTAAAGACAGTTTGGGTTTTTTTTTTGTTTACCATACTTGGCGGAATTTTCAGTTGAATTATCGTGAGTAGTCATATCATTGTTTCCCTGTTGTATTGGGTACAATCGTTAGTTGAACTACTCTTGGCACTACTATATACGCGTCCTTTTATTAAAATATTCAGTATACTTCTCGGGTGATTTGTCTGTTGGTATTAACACCAGAGCATTACCTCGCGGGTATTTTTTTTCTCATGGTTTTATTTGTCGGGAGATTCAGACCAAGATGGATTTCTCCTTCTTATCACCGGATGAGCTTGAGGTCGAATTCGCGGTACGCATCCTTTGATCTGCTGACGCTAATGCTCGCCGTAAGCTCACAAAGGTGTACGAGGCCGAGAAGTTGAAATCCGGCAGAGCACCCTTTAAGTCTCACGCTCATAAAAATCCAGCGCGCGAATTAGACTATATTATCAGTCGAGTCGACGCTCTGAATCGTGACCTGAGTTCGGACCCCATCCGAACTGTCGAAGATCGTACGCGTTATACCAGTGAGGTGCTCCATGTACTCTATAGAGCCCAGCGGCTGCGTAACACGTCTCCCTCTGTCCAGGCTGATGCGCAAGCTTATGTCCAGACCTTGGAGGATATCCTGAGCCGTGTCGAGGCTTCTCAGCCTACGACAGAGTCCGTGGCTGAGGGCGCTGGAGGCGCAACGCTCACAGTTCCTGTGATTAGCACAGATAGTCAAGGGGCCAACCCGTTGACAGGTGCTAAGCCGAAAACAGTTTTTGTTGTAAGTGTATTGTATTTCCATATATTTCAATGCGCATTATTCTCTCTCATGGACCACTAGATGTTCTAGAGTAGTTAATCATTAGCATCCATACAAGATATCAAGCAGTCACTTATCAGCAGTCAAGTAATAAACACATTGTTAAGTTACTCGGATTGTGTTTTATTTAAGTATCCCAGCACAACACCACATGTCGCAGTCGGTGAACAAAGAGCTGATTATAGTGATACAGTTGTGAAAAATAAGTGACGGCAAAAAGCAGAAATTAAAAACTGTGTTTTAAAATTGCATATAATGAGTTCAATGGATTTTAAAAAACTAGGTCCATTAGGCCTAGAAGGAAATTTGAAAGAGAATTTTGCTAAATTTAAGCAGTTATACTCGATATATGCCACAGCTACAAGAAGCGATAAAGAGGATGAAATAATACAGGTGGCTAGATTTTTAAGTTGTGCTGAGGATGCGGCAAATGAATTATTCAACACGGAAAATCACCGCCGTTATGAAAGCATTTGAGGATTATTGCAACCCGCGAGCGAATGAGGTTTACGAAAGGTACGTCTTCTACACACGTTGCCAGCGAGAGGGAGAACCCTTTGACCATTTCATGGCCGAAATAACTAAATTAGTAGAAAGCTGTAATTTTGGGGACCAGAAAAATTCTATGCTGCGTGACCGAATTGTGATCGGAATAGCGGATCCAAATGTACAGGCTAAGCTCTTAAAATTGGATGGATTAACGCTGACTAAGGCTAAAGAGTATTGCAGAGTAGCGGAGATAACCAATACACAAGCCAAGGAAATGCAGGAAAATGGACCTAAAAAAGCTCTAGACTATATCTGCAAAAATAACAATGGAAGTAACATGAGGAATAATAAATATTCTAAAAATAATTTTTGTAATAAAAAGCAAACTAATTATTGTAATTCCAGGTCTTTGGGACAGAATAATGCACAGCGGCAAATATCATATACTGATCCATCAATAAGTACATCTCGATGCAAGTATTGCAGCAAAGAACACCGCTATGGAAATTGTCCAGCCTATGGCAA
Organism: Dioctria linearis; assembly: GCA_963930735.1. Lineage (NCBI taxonomy): Eukaryota > Metazoa > Arthropoda > Insecta > Diptera > Asilidae > Dioctria > Dioctria linearis. The sequence goes on along the minus strand of OZ005743.1, from coordinate 74,834,515 downwards.
ATGATGTTCAATTTGCAATACAAAAAATCACTTTGCCATTGTGTGTAGGAAAAATAAAAATAAGGTTAGCGACATTGCGTGTTATCAGCTTGAAGAAGATGAGAGTTTATATATTGATTCCGTACATAATGTAGATAGCAATGAAATTTGTTGGTATGAATATGTGACAGTAAGAAAGATTAAAATTGAATTTAAATTAGATAGTGGTGCCGAAGTAAATATATTACCATTACACATATTCGAAAAGATTAATCCGCGTCCCAAGTTGAATTCGGCTCTGATGAAGTTGGAAGCTTATGGTGGCCATAATTTAAAACCAATGGGTTCAGTCATTTTGCCAGTCACACACAAGACTGTTACTACTAAAGTGAGTTTTATTATTATTGACGTGAAAGCTAAGCCTATATTAGGTCTACGTACCTGTGTCGAATTAGAGCTAATAAAACGCGAATATCAAATAAAGAACGAGACAAAGAATGAATTTATAACAAAAAATAAAGATATATTCACGGGCATTGGCAAATATCCAGAAACGTGTTCACTACAACTGATGGTTGGTGTAACACCTGTACATAATCCTCCACGTCGTGTTCCGATAAGTATACGGAAAACTCTTGATGAAATGGAAAGCCGCGGGATAATTACTAAAAAAGTAGGACCATCGGAATGGTCACACAATTTAGTTATAGTGGAGAAACCAAATGGGTCTCTACGCTTATGTCTAGATCCAAAGGAGTTGAATAGAAATATGAAGCATGAGCATTTTTTAATACCTAAATTAGAAGATTTTCGTTTTGCTATGCGCGATAAAAAGATTTTCTCGGTGTTAGACCTGAAAGACGGGTTTTGGCAATTAGGTCTCGATGAACAGTCTAAAAAACTAACAGTTTTTAGTACACCCTTCGGTACATATCAATTTAATGTGCTACCATTTGGTGTCAGCATAGCACCGGAGAAATTTCAAAAGCTAAATGAGAAATATTTCGGAAGCTTACCTGGATGCTTTATTTATATTGACGACATCATCCTAGGTGGTAAAACTATAGAAGAACACAACGCGAATTTGCAAAAAATAATAGATCGGGCAAGAGAGATAAACGTTAAATTTAATTCGAAAAAATTTCAATACAAAGTTACTAAATTAAAATATTTAGGGCACACATTCTCGAGTGAGGGAATGTCAGCTGATCCAGAAAGAATAAGGGCAATACAAAATATAAAAGATCCGGCAAATAGAAAGGATTTGGAAAAAGTGTTAGGAATGTTAAACTATCTACGTGAGTTCATCCCAAAATTTGCTGAAATTAATGCTCCATTAAGAGCAATGTTAAGAAAAAATGTGGTATTTCAGTGGACATCAACGCATTCCAAAGTGTTGAACTCCATTAAGGAAATATTAGGGCAAACAATAATCTTGCACTCTTTCACCCCTGATAAGGGAATTGTAATCCAAACCGATGCTTCTAGCAATGGCTTAGGATGTTGTTTAATGCAAGATAATAAGCCTATTTCTTTTGCTTCAAAAAGTCTTACTGACACAGAATTAAATTACGCCCAAATCGATAAGGAGTTTCTGGCAATTTGTTATGCGTGCCAAAAATTTCATGATTACATTTACGGACATCGAATTATAGTGCATACAGACAATAAGCCTTTGCTTGCAATTATGAGAAAGACGGTTAATCAGATACCCTCAAATAGACTGCAACGGATGAGGATCAAACTATTAAAATATGATATTGAAATGAAGTATATACCCGTCTAGAAATGCTAGTAATGATCCAGATATTAAAATGCCTGAAGTTTTGAAAGATGTAGTTCATAGTGTAAATATGAGTGACTCGAAAAGAAAATTATTTGAGAGGAGAACACAAGAAGATGAAACAATGCAAAGCATAATTCGGCTGTATGAAAAGGGATGGCCAAATAGTAGAAATAAATTACCTGAAAATCTTAGGTTTTTCTGGAACATAAAAGATAAAATATTTTTTGAAGATAATTTAGTATTTGTTGAAAATCGAATATTTGTGCCGAGTTCGTTAATTAAACACATGTTGGATTTGTTACATGAGGCGCATTTAGGGGTAACAAAAACGATATTAAGGCAAACATCATTGTTTTACTGGCCGTTCATGAATAGAGACATCGAAAATATGATTCGAAAATGCCCAGTATGTGAAAAATTTCAACACCGTAATGAAAGACATTCTATGATGCCTCATCAAATTCCACAACTACCTTTTCAAAAGATCGGTGCAGATATTTGCGAATTTGAAGCAAAACATTACCTTATTGTTGTGGATAACTTCTCGAAATGGCTGGAAATTCAACCAATTAAAGGGAAGAAGTCGGAAGGCGTGATTTTGGCTTTTAAAAAGATATTTACAGTCCATGGAGTACCGCAAGAAGTTGTCGCGGATAACCAACCATTCAATTCGTATTCTTTAAAGCAATTTGCTGAGGAATAGAATTTCATTTTCAAATACTCTAGTCCTAGGTATCCTAAATCTAATGGAATGGCCGAAAAGGCAGTTCATATAGCAAAAATGATATTGCGTGAGTCAAAAGAACAGGGCAAGGATTTTTATGCAGCTTTGTTAGAACAAAGGAGTACGATAGTTCCAAGACTAGGCTTCTCACCAGCTGAAATGCTAATGTGTAGGAAACTGAGAACGAAGCTACTCATACTTGATAGTCAACTAACACCAACAATTCCTACTAAGTTAAATGACAGACATAATTTAGCACAGCATATACAGAAACAAGACTATGATAATAGGTGCTTACGTAAAGAGATCAGTTTTAATCCTAGTGATAACGTAGTATACCAAGAGGGCAAAATATGGAAACCGGCAAAAGTAATCGAAAAGCACGGGGCCCCAATGTCATATGTTATCAGAAATGAAGAAAATAATTTACTCCGTCGTAACACATATCATTTAAGAAAGTCAATGAACGAACCCAGATTTAAAGATCCTTCTGATGTTGAAGGCGACCAAAACCCTTCAACTTCTCAGAGTGAAATTCAAAAAGAATCACAAAATCAGTTAAATAGTTCTTCCATGGCTTTAAATCAAGATACCACCACATCTAATTCAAATTCTGATATAAACGGAGGAAATGAAAAGTCATCTATTGTAACACCTTCAAGCTATATAACACGTTATGGACGCGAAATTAAAGAGCCTACACGCTATCAAGCTCATGCGGGCAGATGAAAAAAAAAACTTGAATTTAAAATATGAATTTACAATTTATTTGGGCGCTTTCATCGTTACTGGTTAATGCCAGCTGAAAGCAAAACGTGGCTTAGTAGGCTAGTTACAAATTTGATAAATGCAAGAAGGAAAATCATCTGTCTCGTTAGCTCAGTGGTAAGAGCAGTCGCCCGGCAAGCGGAAGGTCCCGGTTTCAAATCCCGGACGAGGCGGTTGTTTTTACTTCTTGTATTTATAAATTTGATTTAGAATCATTAAAAATAAAAGTTCTTAAAATTCTTATTTCTCCATCATTGACCGATTCTAACAAGTGTAGGTTCGATTCCCGTCCGCGGGAAAAATAAATAAAATTGAATTTACAATTTATTTGTGCGCTTTCATCGTTACTGGTTAATGCCAGCTGAAAGCAAAACGTGGCTTAGTAGGCTAGTTACAAATTTGATAAATGCAAGAAGGAAAATCATCTGTCTCGTTAGCTCAGTGGTAAGAGCAGTCGCCCGGCAAGCGGAAGGTCCCGGTTTCAAATCCCGGACGAGGCGGTTGTTTTTTCTTCTTGTATTTATAAATTGGATTTAGAATCATTAAAAATAAAAGTTCTTAAAATTCTTATTTCTCCATCATTGACCGATTCTAACAAGTGTAGGTTCGATTCCCGTCCGCGGGAAAAATAAATAAAATTGAATTTACAATTTATTTGTGCGCTTTCATCGTTACTGGTTAATGCCAACTGAAAGCAAAACGTGGCTTAGTAGGCTAGTTACAAATTTGATAAATGCAAGAAGGAAAATCATCTGTCTCGTTAGCTCAGTGGTAAGAGCAGTCGCCCGGCAAGCGGAAGGTCCCGGTTTCAAATCCCGGACGAGGCGGTTGTTTTTTCTTCTTGTATTTATAAATTTGATTTAGAATCATTAAAAATAAAAGTTCTTAAAATTCTTATTTCTCCATCATGAACTTTGAATTATTATGTACATAAAAATTTACACGAAAATGAATTAAACTAAAATAAGGAGGGAGATGTTGTAAGTGTATTGTATTTCGATATATTTCCATGTGCATTATTCTCTCGCATGGACCACTAGATGTTCTAGAGTAGTTAATCATTAGCATCCATACAAGATATTAAGCAGTCACTTATCAGCAGTCAAGTAATAAACACATTGTTAAGTTACTCGGATTGTGTTTTATTTAAACATCCCAGCACAACACCACAGTTTTGACCACAGAAGGCGCTGCAGGGGACTTACCAAGACTTAACTTGGGGAACGTCCACACTAAGCCTGCCAAGTCGTACCTGGACTTTTCAATATTCGAAGAGCAGAGCGCTCAAGCAGCTCCCACTGACATACCACACAAGTTTGCTGACCCAATGTCGGCAAGGTCACGTATTCCATCGATCAACGATCGGTTGGAAAGTTTGAATAGAGGTCCAGTCACGGGAGTACCTCCGTTGCCGAGACAAAGTAATACTGGGTCTCGTGTACCACCTTTATCGGGCTCGTTTGTTTCTCCGCTTAATATTCCAACTCATACTCGACAGCCAGCAGCGAGGGACCGTAACAGCGTATCTCACAGTCCTGTCTTCCGCTGGAAGTTGAATTTTGATGGCACATTCGGCCTGGATGTGACAAAGTTCATATTTCGGGTAGAATCTCTGGCAGTGCTAGAACAAGTATACGCCTCCGAATTGTGTGCTGGGTTCCATACAGTCGTTACCGGGAAAGCGGCTAACTGGTATTGGCTATATCTCCGAAATCAGCATACGCACTCGTGGCAAGAGTTACGTTCAGCACTCCTACGCGAATTCCTCAGCCAGGAAACTGACTACGAAATTCGCAAGCTAGTTGAGTCAAGGAGGCAAGAAGTGAACGAGTCCTTCAGTGATTTTCGATTAGCGGTTCACGCGTTAGTGTCCAAAATGAGCATACCGATCCCAGAAGCAGAGCTGGTGGAAATACTGCGACGTAACATGAAACCTGCCTTACAGGAGGCGTTACTCCTTTATCAGACTGATAACGTGCTAGATTTGTGGGACCTGTGTAACCGATTTGAAAAATTATGGTCTGATATAGGCTCTCCGCGAGCAGTCGCACCGCGACGAGCAGTGCATGAAATCTAGTCAGATACGTCGTATTTGTATCACACTTTGTCCAATCGAATAAACGCCATTGAAGTTCCACCGCGAGGCGTTCAAATAAATGCTCCGAGAGACATTCACTGACCAGGTAGATCTCGAGTGACATGTTGGAATTGCATGGCGGAAGGTCGTGTCTACGTCAACTGTCCACTAGGGCCACAGAGAGTCTTCTGCTATGGATGCGGTGCAGTGGGGGTAATTAAAACGAAATGTAGAGCTTGCTTGTCGGGAAACCAAGGCAGGGGTCAAAATTTTGTAGGTGGTCAGTGCCGTTTGACTCCAAGCCAAACCTTCAGGCGCAGAAGAAGCGGCTACCAACACCGAGCCCGACTCCACGGCGTAGAGCTGTCAGCGATGCTGCCGCGCTCCCAAAACATAAAACTCGCGAACCCAGATTGAATTCTAAACCTGTTAACAGTCTCAAAGTAAACATGTCTAATTCTTCCACTCAGACAGAGAATCTCAGCATGCAAAGCACGCCAAATTTTACCACCTACTCGGAGCACTGTCCCTCAGAAAGATGTAGCTGCACCTTCTCGGATGAGAGCTCGTCAATCTCCACCTCGGATATAGAGGATGCATCGTTTTGTGTCAGCGAATTCCCATCGGCTTCGGGGTCCATTTCCTCCAGGACTGTCCCACGCACACATAGGTACCTCAGCCTGCGTAGAGTCATAAAGGCTACCATTGCCGAAACAGTAGTATCTGATGAAGAGGATCCTTGGGATCCTCGTCCTTATGCCGATGTCTACACTCAGGGACGAAAGATACGAGGTTTATTGGATAGCGGTGCAAATGTGAGCGTGCTCGGGGCTGGAGCAGAGAGTTTCCTGAGCAAGATGGGGATTTCGTTCCACTCGATGCCGTGTTCAGTTTCGACCGCTGATGGGCGGCAGCAAAAGGTCCTGGGGCAGATACGGGTCCTCGTAAAATATGGGGAAAAGACGCGTATGATGAGACTGCACATAGTTCCCTCTCTTCAGCAACACCTGTACCTGGGAATCGATATTTGGAAAGCATTCGGCTTAAGACCTGTCATGGTAAGTGAGCTTCACTCCTTGCCAAAGGCCTCACCTTCTTGTTCGCAACAGCACGATCTTTCAAAATACGACTCGCAACGTTTGCAGGAGGTGATCACCTCCTTTCCATCATTCAGTCAGCAAGGCTTGGGTCTCACCACGTTGGTAGAGCATGAGATAGACATTGGTCTGGCGAAACCCATTAAACAGCGTTTCTATTCAGTGTCTCCAGCAGTGCAGAAATCCTTATACGATGGGCTCGACCGAATGCTGTCGCTAGGAGTCATTGAGGAGAGCCAAAGTTCATGGTCGTCACCAGTCACTTTAGTTAAGAAGGCTAAGGGTAAAGTGTGCCTCTGTCTGGACGCCCGAAAATTAAACTCCGTAACAGTCCCAGATGCCTTTCCGTTACCTCTTATAGATGGACTCCTCAGTAGACTCCAGGAAACAAAGTTCATCTCTGCCATAGATTTAAAGGATGCGTTCTGGCAGATCCCTCTCGCTGTGGGATCAAGAGACAAAACGGCTTTCGCAGTGCCGGGAAGACCCCTATACCAGTTCAAGGTGCTTCCGTTTGGACTTTGCAACGCTCCGCAGACAACGTGCCAGCTGATGTGCAAGGTCATCCCTCACCAACTGCATGACCGGGTGTCTGTGTATCTTGACGACTTGCTCATTACTTTCTCCACATTTGTCGAACACCTAAGGCTTCTGACGGAGTCGCGTAGTTGCTCCGCGCTGCCGGCCTGACGATCAACGTGGAGAAAAGTAAGTTTTGTATGAGAGAGTTCAGATATCTTGGCTTTGTAGTTGGGGATGGGTACTTGCGGGCTGATCCCGAAAACGTGACTGCTATTCAGAGCTTGCCAAGGCCAACAACTGTCACGAAAATACGTAGCTTCCTCGGAGTATGCGGCTGGTATAGGAGGTTCGTTCCACATTTTGCTCCCATTGCTAGTCCTCTGACGGACCTTCTAAAGAAAAACATCAAGTTCGGGTGGAACGAACAAGCTGAACTGGCATTCCAACAGTTAAAACAGTTTCTGATGACCGCCCCAGTGCTCGCGAATCCTGACTTCTCCAAGCCGTTTTTCATTCAGTGCGACGCTAGCACTACAGGGGTTGGAAGCGTCTTGTTTCAGCGTTCTGTGTATGGGAATGAGTTTCCCATCGCTTACATGTCACAGAAGCTGAACGCTGCTCAACTCAACTACAGCATAGCCGAGTTAGAGTGTCTGGCCGCCGTATTGAGAATAAAGAGGTTCAGGCCATATGTGGAAGGACTGGATTTCACGGTCATTACTGACCACGCTAGCCTCAAATGGCTCATGGACCAACGGGATCTATGTGGCAGGTTGGCTCGTTGGAGCCTCAAGCTCCAGGCCTTCAAATTTCACATTGAATACCGTAAAGGTAAGGACAATGTGGTGGCTGATGCTCTTTCCAGGTCATTTGCTGTCGAGGCAGCGGAGCAACCGACAGACGAGTTAGTTTATCCTGCGCAAGTCATTTCGCTTGATTTGAAGTCTCCCTCATTCCATGAGAAAACGTATGTGGAGAGAATCCAGCGGATCACTTCCAATCCAAGTGGTTTTCAGAACTTACGAATTAGCGGTGATAAGGTATATATCTCATTTTCGTTTCCAAATAACAACGTCTCAGAGGATCAGGTTCAGTGGAAGCTATGGGTTCCTGATAGTCTCACTGGCGATTTTATAAAATCCGAGCATAGTCCTCCTATAGCAGCACATTTCGGTTTCGCAAAAACCTTGGAGAAACTACGTCGTCAGTATTACTGGCCGAGTATGGCTTCAGAAGTACGACAATTCATAAATGCCTGCGAAACGTGTAAACTGATCAAGCCGATCAATGTGTCTTCAAGACCTCCCCTGGGCACGATACGGACTACCGAGCTGCCATGGCAACGCCTCTTCTGTGATTTTTTAGGTCCATACCCGCGTAGTAGAGGTGGTAATAGGTACATCTTCATCGTACTGGACTACTTATCTAAGTTCGTGCTGTTGAAAGCAATGCCAGAGGCCACAGCCTCGCGGGTCTTCAAATTTCTGGAGCAAGAAGTCTTCTTAATGTTTGGGGTTCCGGAAATGGTGCATTCAGACAATGGTAGCCAGTTCATTGCAAAAATATTCGCTCAACTGTTAGACCGTTACGGGGTGAAACACATCTTTTCACCAGCCTACTCTCCTCAGTCAAATGCCTCAGAGCGTGTCAACGAGTCGGTCCTGGCAGCGATTCGCGCCTTCGTCGGGACGGAGCATCGGAATTGGGACGAACATCTGAGCGAGATCGGCTTCGCCATCCGCAATGTCGTGCATGAGTCGTCTAAATGCTCGCCATATTTCTTGCTTTTCGGTCGACATCCGGTGACAAGCGGTAGCTCATATCAACTTCTGTGAGATTTGAAGGCAGATTCCGATGGGGCTATTGAGTGTATATCTGTCAACCAAAAGCTTCAGCTGTTGCGCGATGAAGTAAAGTTCCGTCTTACGGAGGCGTATCGAAAGTATGCCGCTGGTTACAACTTGCGAACTCGAGAAAGAGCTTTTGTACCTGGACAGACTGTGTATGTCAGAAATTTTGTACAAAGTAGCGCAATTGATCGCTTTGCGGCCAAATTGGCACCTAGGTTCATAAAAGCGACTGTTGTAGAACGAATTGGGCGTGTTTCGTACCGGTTGCAGAATGCTAAGGGTCTCTCGATCGGAATTTTCCATGCTCAGGATATTAAGTCTTGATCAAAGTTGATTAGATCTCGGTAGCCCTAAGAAGGCATCCGGCAAGCTTCACTTGTGAACTACAGATTATCGCAAACCCTCCTACTACTTCCTCAATGATGGGTGATAAACCTCTTTCACTTTGTTATTAACCCCTTCTGGGTTAGCCTTCACCTGAAGGATTTTATTTTTCTGTCTTTCTTCAGTTTTCTTCCAATGAAGAGGTCTCCGAGGGGTGGTTGGTATGGCTGAAGCCTCAGTGGAGTGTAGTTTTTTTTATATATTGTGTATTATCTCTAAACTAACAAGATTAGTTGGTCCCAGTCTTTGTTACTAACCCCTTCTGGGTTAGCCTTCATCTGAAGGATTTTTCTTTCCTGTCCTTTCTTCAATTTCCTTAGAGCGTGAACCCGCTTGCTGCATCCCGCGGGATTTCCGTTATCCTGAGTGAGTTGATAGATGAATTCTATCTGTTACGAAGCGATTTCCTCTCTTGGGATTGGGGGAATTTCCGGGGTGTTGCGACTGGATTCAGCAGAACCCAGAACGATAAGTAGCGGCATTTCACCGACGAAGTCGTAATCTCGAGCCGAACATTCCCATACCCAATAAATCAATCGCTGCACCTCTTCCTGGTCAGTTCATTGGGCGAGGCGAGTTGGTAGACGACGTCTATCGGTAGATCAGTCCTCCCTCGTCTAAGACGAACTGGGATCAGGGCCGCAGGTGGGATCCGAATTCTCAATAACCCAGGTTATAGTGTATGCCCGGCTTGAGACTCTTGTGGGTCGTCCCCACGTTGGGCGCGTTGTGGGTGGATCTATTCCCTTTTAGTGCATATCTTGACATATGTCTCGTGTCAAAGCCTGGCTTGAGACTCTTGTGGGTCGTCCCCACGTTTGGCGCGGCTGCAAAAATATTATTCATAGTTCACCTCCCGAGTCGACCTTCTTGTTTTTTTTTCTTTTCTCTCTTTTCTCTTCCTTCCTCGTTTTGCCCGGCATGAGACTCTATTCTCGGTGGGTCGTCCCCACGCTGTAGCGTATACCCCCTTACGCTACTTTTGTTTGGCTTCTCTACGTCTGTAGAGAAAACCCCATGATTTCCCAGAGTATATAATTTAATAAAATTTAGCTATTTCCGAGAAGTAGCCCTATGCTACTTCTCCCGATGAACAAATTCCTGAAAAGTTAAAATTTCTTTATTTTCAAGAAGTAGCCCTATGCTACTTCTTCATATTAGAAAATTCCTGAAAAGATAAAATTTATATATTTTCAAGAAGTAGCCCTATGCTACTTCTTCATATAAGAAAATTCCTGAAAAGATAAAATTTATATATTTTCAAGAAGTAGCCCTATGCTACGTCTCCATAGTTCAAAAAATTCCTGGAAAAATAAAAGATAAAATCTATATATTTACAAGAAGTAGCCCTATGCTACTTCTTCATATTAAAAAAAAAATTCCTGAAAAAAAACATATCTATACATACCCGCATACAAGTCCAGGTCTAAAATAAGCAACAACAACAGCAGAATATTTTCAGTCGAAAAATTCTAAAATGTGCAAAATGAACACAAAATACAATTTTTCGTTTAAAACTTACCGCTAGTCAACCACATCAAAGCGACGAAAACGGCAATTCGCCTAGTTGTAACAGATCGCGTGATGCCATCATGCAATGTGTTGCAGCAGGCTTGAAAAAAAAACAAAAAAATTCTGAGAAGAAAAAGGCGCTCGCTTGCCGGTGGCTGAGTGAACAACGATGGAATGTAGGGAGACTGCTGGTAGTCGAGGAGTTGTTTTTTGGCTTTGAACGAGAACGGTCGCAGAAAAATTGAGTCGTGATTCGTCTTTATTTAAAATCAGCCTTAGAGTTTTTTTTGCTTTCCCTTCTTGGGGATTTTCTCCTTTCGTGTTTTTTTATCTTCCGCGGGAGCTTCAGGCGTCCGCGCATTGTTCATCGGCTCGCGTCTAATCCGCAATGGAAAATTTCAGATTTTCTTTGAAAGAAAATTTTGTGAAATGAGAGAAAATTTTTTAGTTTATTCATTCTGGTCGAAAATTTCAATAATTGGAATATATTGCTGTGCGACCGTGATTTTCCATGTAGATCTTTCTATTAGTGAACTGAAAGAAAAATTTTAGTTTATTCATTCTGGTAGTAAATTTTATTAATTGGAATATTTACCTGTGCGACAGTGATTTTCATGTATATCATCTTCTTGGTGAACAGAAAGAAAATTTTGGTGTTAATGCTGCACATTCTTAAGTTTTATTAATTGAATTACTTAACTGTGCGACAGTGATTTTTTTTTATTCATGAATGTTATTGATTGGATTACATACCTGTGCGACTGTGATTTTCCCTGTAGATCTTTCTATTAGTGAACTGAAAGAAAAATTTTAGTTTATTCATTCTGGTCGTAAATTTTATTAATTGGAATATTTACCTGTGCGACAGTGATTTTCATGTATATCATCTTGTTGGTGAACTGAAAGAAAATCTTGGTGTTAATGCTACACATTCGTAAGTTTTATTAATTGGATTACTTACCTGTGCGACAGTGATTTTTTTTTATTCATGAATGTTATTGATTGGATTACCTACCTGTGCGACCGTGATTTTCCTAAAGATCTTTCTAATAGTGAACTGAAAGAAAATTTTATTATTAATGTTGCACATTCATAAATGATATTAATTAGATTATTTACCTGTGTGTCAGTGATTTTTCACATAGATCTTTCTAATAGCGGACTGAAAGAAAATGTTGGTATTAATGTTGCGCATTCATAAGTTTTAATATTTGAAATATTTACGTGTGCGCCAGTGATTTTTCATATAGATCTTTTAAATAGTGAACTGAAAGAAAATTTTAGAATTAATGTTGCGCATTCATAAATTGTACTAATTAGAATATTTACCTGTGCGACAGTGATTTTCTTTTTATTCATGAATGTTAGTGTTTGGATTACCTACCTGTGCGACAGTGATTTTCTACATAGATCTTTCTAATAGTGAACTGCAAGAAAATTCTAGTATTAATGCTGCGCATTCATAAGTTTTAGTATTTGAAATATTTACCTGTGTGACGGTGATTTTTATGTAGATCTCCCTATTAGTGAACTGAAAAGAAAATTTTGGTTGATTCATTCTATGCAGTCGTAATTTGTATTAATTGAAAAATTTACCTGGGCGACAGTGATTTACATATATCATCACATTGGTAAACTGTAGAGCAAATTTCGGTTTAACCATTCTGTGCACACATAATTTGCATTATTTGAAATACTTACCTGTGCGTTGGTGAGTCTTATATACCATAGTAGTGGCGAACCTGAGAGAAAATTTGGGGAAAAGTTTCCTTGCACGTAACAAAGATCAGGTGAACTCAGACTTCAACGTAGTCCTGAGGCAGCTAGCAGATAATTGGAAAACCAGTGTCCAACCCTTTTGGTAAAGGAGGAAACCCCGAATATGATTAAATAAGGTGTTATGTAAGTCCATAGCGGACCACAAGGTTAGTTCAAGTTTTCTCTAAGTATTATTATTTGCTTTGTGTTCTTTTGTTTCCAATTTTACAGTGTTAAAACCATTTAGTGTACATCTAAGGTTAGGCGTCGATCACAGGGTTCGATAAGTCATATAATAGGAAAGCGCTTATTAGGGCTAGTCGTAAGGATTCAGATCGTGATTAATATTAACCGGAGACTTTGTTTCCTTTAGTTTTTTTTGTATATATACCATGGTAGTCTTTTTGTGATCGGGTTTCCTCCCTGGTAAGTGATTCATATGCTTGAACATCCTAAATAAATAAACTATTTTGATTTGGACTTGATGAGATTTTGAGTTCCTTGATACGACTTCCTTCCTCTTTTGGGTGATTTAGTTTGGTCACCTTTGACCGCCCTTCTCCAAGTTGCTTTTTTCTTTTGTTTTCAGGGGATGGTCGCGGACAGGAGGGAGGTCGTTTCACGGCAATAGATATAAAACACATACACATGGGGCTGAGCATTTCGAAACGGCTTTGGAGGCTTAGCCAGGGTAGATGGGGGCGATTGGGCCCAACATTATCCAAAGCCGGGGTCTCAACAACATCAGAGACCCCTTTCAGCTCTCTCACTCTCTCTCAATCGCTCATTTGCCAGCGTTGTAAACTCTCCGGGTGAATTAGCACTTGTTCGGCGTTGCCGAGGTCTTCTATTCTCCTTCTTTTTGCAGCATATAAATAAAATCAATTTTCTTCTTTTTAGGCTTTCAGGTTCCACCAGGAGAAGGAAGCATGCATTAGATATTTTTTTTACTGTCCGTCTGTCTGTCTGATCAGTTATGTTGACGATTTTGCACAGCTTAACAAGCATCAAGGGATGTGGGTGGCAAGAACCACCCCAAGCCGGCTGATCGCTAACGGCATATTTGCTGTGCAGCCACCCACGCCAATCCCGCAACGATTTTGTAACAAAGAGGTGTCGGATGCAGTATGTATCGACATTCAGGTACAAGTGAATGTAGGTATATCTGTCGGCTGAGAAGCTCTTTCGTTACAAAGGTTGCAAAAGTATATTAGGACCTCCATAAGAAATAACATGCGTTTTTGCGCCAGAACCGGCATTACTTACCTACTCAGGACGTCGAACTGGCAATTCATGATTTGAATCCAGAATGCCATGACCTTAACGACTTGGATTGCATCTCTACGGATTCCAACAGAGATCCAATTAGTGGCAGAATAAAAAAACTGCACACCCTGATTAAATTGGATCACTGTAGCTTGGAAGAAGCCGAGAGTATTCGGAAAATTTGTAAGGATTTCAACGATCTCTTTGACTTAGATGGGGATTTCCTAACACTTACAAATGCAACCGATCACAAAATCGAAACAGTCCCAAATAAACCGCACATATACGCGTATATTAATGAAAATGAAGTCAAGCCAGATCCGGCAAAAATTAAATAGGTTCAATCTTATCCTAGACCCAAGAAGGAAAAGGATATAAAAGCCTTCCTTGGTTTCGTCGGCTATAATTGCCGCTTTATTCCCAATTTTTCTAAAATTGCGAAACCTCTTACTAACCTTCTCAAAAATGACACACCTTTCAAATTCGACGTAATTTGCGATGAAGCATTTTGCGAATTACGAAACAAATTAATGTCAGCACCAATTTTATCCTATCCAGATTTCGACAAAGAATTTTTTGTGACCTGCGATGCCAGTGACTACGCCATCGGAGCAGTTCTTTCCCAAGTAAATGATCAAGAAGATCATCCAATCGCCTATGTGAGTCGAGTTCTCAATGGTGCAGAGACTCGTTACTCAACAATCGAAAAAGAGCTTTTGGCAATTGTTTTCGCAGTTGAGCAATTCAGGCCATACGTTTTTGTTAGACAGTTTACCATTATAACTGACCATAAACTATTAGTGTTGCTGATGAATCTAAAGGATCACTCCTCAAGACTACTGAGATGGAGAATACGTCTTGAGGAATATGACTATAAAATAGTTCATAAACCTGGAAAACTAAACACAAATGCAGACGCTCTCAGTAGGGCTATCCCAGAAATGTGAATGTGGTAACCAGGAACCAAACCAAAGATCAGGCGAATTTAGATACACCCAATACAATTATAACTACTCCAAATCCAGATTTATCAGTAGTAAACAGTTCCTCAATGATAATAACTGAGACCAATTTCCCATTACTTTTAACTAAAAATTCTAACCCCAAAATTTTCATTTTGCCCATGCAAGATACAGAACTTGAAAGAGTTTTAAAATCTAAACTAAACCTTTCAGACACACCACCTCTACTAGAAAACGAACTGAACTTCTTTAAGAAGAAAGACTCCACAGTAATCATTTCAAAAGTCAATCTACCTTGCCGATCTCAAAGAGATAGATTAGACATTGAAAAGATTTTAATTGAGATCTGCTAATATACAGAAGCAAATCAGTTAAGTCAAATAAATATCTCCTTCCCAGTATTAGACCAACAAAATCTATCAGCTATTAAAAACATTTTTACTAAGATCTTTGTTAACCCAAAAATAAATATAAAACTTCATCAAGATTCCACAAAGTATTTATCCAACAGCAGTGTTATTGAACAAGTTCTAAAAGATTTCCATTCTTTACCAAAGGGAGGCGTCTCCCGTACAATTAAAAGAATTAAAAAATAATTCTATTGGCCTGGCGTCTCCCGTACAATTAAAAGAATTAAAAAATAATTCTATTGGCCTGGCAAGTCAGACGATGTTGTAAGATATGTAAGGAATTGTAAACTTGGTCAAGTAAACAAAGTATCCAGAAATCCTAAGATTCCCATGAAAATCTCAAACATAAGCTCAAAACATTTTGAAAGAGTGTAGGACCTTTCCCAATTTCCCATTCTGGAAATAAACACATCCTTACATTTCAAGACGACCTTTCCAAATTCTCTGAGGCTATCCCCATAGTCAACACTGAATCGCAGACATTAGCGGAAGCCTTTACGACAACAATAGTTTGTCGACATGGCAGTCCAGAAAGTATCCTAACAGATCAGGGATCTAACCTAATAGGTGGCATGTACGCCGAGGTATCTAAACTACTAAAGATCAAAAAGCTCAAAACTACTCCATATCACCCTCAAACAAATTGTGCATTGGAGAGAAGTCATAAAACTTTAGCAGAATAGCTCAAATCTTACGTAGCGAAAGATCCACAAGACTGGGATACATGGATTCCATATGCCATGTTTGTCTACAATACCACACCTCACTCGAGTTCAAATTATACTCCCCGCGAGCTTCTGTACGGATTCCCAGCCGAAACCCCAAAGAATCTAAAATCATCTCCGACCGTTTGATATAATTACGATAATTATGCAAACGAGTTAAAAGTACGTCTACAACACACCTATAAAATTGCGAAAGATATAGCCATGATGGCCAACAAAGAGAAATCAAAACTCCAGTACGATAAAAATTCTACCCCGAAAATATTCAATATTGGGGGCAAAGTCTTGTTAAAAAGCAGAGTGAAAGATAACAAATTCTCATCACTCTGGACAGGTCCATACGTGATTATAGAAATCAATTATCCTGAGAACTCCACGGTGAAAATAAGTTATAAAAATAAAAGAGTCCATAACAATGACTTAAAAATTTTCTCGGACTAATACAAAATTTCATCTACTACAAAATCATCGCAAATGAATAACCAATATCATCTTCCAGGTCCTCACAATGATGCAAACGGCATTTTTCCTAATCTGAATCCCATTCATCTCAGGCTCGGGGATAGAAATAAATCAAATAAACGCCAGCTCAGGCATTTATTTCGAGGAAATCGGCAGAGCCAATTTCTACATAAACAAATGGAAAATCGTAACCTACTACGGTTTAGAAAACTTCAAGTCTGAGTTCAGGAACATCAAATTCATCACGCAACAAATAACAACTATTTGTCAGAAACTGGAGGGAAATTCAGCAATGGTGCATACTTGTAACGTTACGTTACTACAGATAAACCTTATTATAGCAAATATAGAATACAAAAATATGCCCCTAGTAACTCAACGTAGGAAACAAAGAGGTTTATTCAATGCTATAGGCTCCATTTCCAAAGCCCTTTTCAGGACACTAGATGAAGACGATGCCAAGTTTTATGATAAACAAATTCACAACCCCACTGTAAACCAAAACTGCCTCCTCTCCCTTATGAAAAGCCAGACCGCGATAATCGAAGCAACAGCTCAAATATTCAATAAAACTAAGGCGGCAATTGAAAAGGAATTCCTCAATGTACATAAAAAACTAATTTCAATACAAATATCTACATCGTTAATGGGAAAGAGCACACTGGATAATAAAATATCCATTGAAATAGAATCATTAATCTCCCTTGTTTCATTAATGGCATTCAGATATCAAAATACAAAGTCAAAATTAATTGCTCTTTTAACTGATTCCAAACATGTAAAATTTCATCCTACACTAATATCGCCTAACAAAATTGAACAGATTTTATCAAAGATTAGACAAGAATTACCAAATTCTATGATACTGCCCATAAATCCCAGAGACAATTTATTTTCACAAATCTACATATTAAGCACAATATCTGCAAATATTTTTAACAACAAAATAATTATAGAACTTCGAATCCCACTTCATTTTAAAGAAACTTACCAAATTTTCAAAGCAATGCCATTACCGACAATCCTAAACGGTTCATTTATATATATTGAACCACTAAAAGAATATATATTAATAGACTACAATCGTGAGTACTATCTCGAATTAACAGTTCAGGATATACACAATTGCGCAACGTTGGACCATACGCGTTTTTATTGCAAAATCTCATCCCCTATCTTAAATACAAACAATGGAGTAAATCAATGTGAAATCAATTTAATAAAAAAGGAACCTATTACATCAAAATGTAAATTTACGACTTTAAAACAGAACTACTATATGAGACATTTATCGCAGCAAAATGCACGCCTTTTCTCCCTTAAAGAACCCCTCCATGTAGATATCGCTTGTGAAGATTGTATTAATACACAAACTCTGCAAGAAACAGGAACATTATTCATCTACCCAGGTTGTTATGTCCGCAGCAAAGAGTTCATCTTGCATGGGCATAATGTAAAAATATCAAAATTTAACTCCCATTTCATCCCAACAATAAACATTTCCAACATAATCGAAAATATGACGCTTCCTTCTATGGAAACGTACAGAAAAACAAATCCTTTAAATATCACAAACAACATGGACGTCGATAAAATTTTAAAATCCATTCTTCTTCAAAAAGAACAGGAATCAAACCCCCTAAACCCGCATAAGCAACCACCATATCCGCCACTATGCACTGTCATATATAACAGTAGCTGCTAACATCTCTATAGTCTGCGCTCATTTGTATATTAAATGCAAACCAAAAGTCCGTAAATCAAAAGAAACGCCTTCCGAGTATAAACTGGAAGATGTGCCCACATCCGCTCCGAGGGAATCCAGATTTAAGAAAACTCCTGTTCCTAAGAGAAAAATCGCAGAGAGTTTCTCAAATTAATTTTATAATATATTTTATATATATACTCTATATTAGCATATATTCCATAGACTCATGCTTTCAAAATCCACATAGACCCATAGCTCTCGCAAGTATCTACATCTGAAAATATACCAATGACTAGAACAGAAACAAACTATTAAGAAAAACAGCAGGAAAAATCCCCGATTAATATTATATTATATATAAATAAATATATAATAACAAAACACCACCGTTGACCTCACAAACCAAAAAAAAAAGTTGATAAATAATAATTCCAAAATTATAAACCCAACGAATGGCAGAGAAACATTGATTTGAAGCCCTAATAAATTCAGCAGAGCATTCCTCTGTAAACAAGTCAGTCAAAATGAAAGGGGGCACCACAATTTAAAAAAAAAAGGAAAATAAAACACAAGTATGTTATCGAAAAAGTACATTAAAAAAGTGTTAGTATTACAAAGTCTTAAACACTAAGATTAGTACACAAATTATGAAAATAAAAAATTAGAAGGAGTCATCCGTCGGCGCCGGGTAGCCAACCTGGACCTGGGACAATTCAACAAAAGACTCCCCTATAAGTACAGAGACCCCGCCTTGTAAAAAAAAGGAAAAATTAAAATATATTCAAAATAATTCTTAAAAGGAAAACATACCAATAAATGGCACTCCCATGGCATAGTCGGACGGCAGAACAAAATCGACAGAATTGTGCCGGTCCGCTACGGCTGCGCCGCCCCGCAAGGGAAGACTACAACGTCCCGGGGCGTGGAACATCAGGCGCACAGGGCCATCCCAGTGAGGATAAGCGACTAAGCCATATACGCCAGTCACCCTACTAACATAGGGTAGTGGCGTACGGTAAACCTCTCCACCAACCGCAATTAACAAAGTCATGATGAACAATGAGCCGGATCAAAAACTGCAATACAACAGCAACCACACACACACACAAAAGAAAAACACAAATAAAAATATTAAAACATGTACCACAGATTTAACCAAAACACTCGTCAAGATAACAAATGTAAGCTCAAATCTCAAACATAACGGTAACAAAACTAGAGGCACGCCGAACTATGCAAACGTAAACATAAATCGAGATTCGACATCAATATATGTACAAAAAAAAAAAAACAAGGCAAACGAGTCCCATCCAAATGCTTATCGGCTAACCGCTTAATAATCACTTTATCTACACGACACTAAAATTACACAGTTTCTTTCTCATTCAACATTGCCGCCCCCAACTCCCTTTCCCTTAAAAATTGGAGCCAACTTATTATCCCATTCCAGTTCCCTTAAGCAAATTTAAAAAGAATAAGAGACGGAGAAAATAAGGATTAAAGCGAAAAAAAATGACAAAAATTTTTTTTGTTTGGAAAAATCCTCATTTTACCAGTTAATATTAGTATCTCTCGCTTCTGGTAGAAAATAATCCATGAATAAAAATTAAAATAATTAGTAATAAAAATAATTTTTCCAAGTAAAAATAAAATTAAAAGGTAAAAAACGCATAAAAACCCCTTTTTGTGGAAAAAAAGTCTTATAATAACGATTAATGTTGTTATCTATACTAGAAGGTTAAAATAGTTAATAATGTAGTAATATAAAAAAAAATAATAATAATAATAATAATAATAAATGGCATAATGACGGGCATCTTACGTGGGATAATGACGAGTGTAACACATAATGCATCAAAATCATGGTGCATTATTGCCACATCAGTGCGTGAAATGCATGCAGAAAAACAAATAAAACAAAGAAGGCATATGTTTAAATCAGTGATTTGATTAAATACTTGTTATTAGTAATTACCATAAATACCTAGTTTTTTTTTAATCATTGCTACCTAGCTTTAATTTAATTACATTTCATTGACATTTCCATTAGCAATGGTACGTAAATATAAAAGAAAAACCTCCGCGGTTAATAAAGAAGTATTACTTACTGCATTAAATCTTATAAAAGAATAAAGTATGCATAGTGTAGCACGTCAATATAATGTTCCTGAAGCAACCTTAAGAAGTTTAAATAAAATTCTAAATAATAGGGAAACAAAAAATTTATCAGCAAATGTTTTACCGAACGCCAGGTGCTTTCAAAAAGGTAAAACATACAAATATACTCTCTTGAATTTCGCATAGGTTAATCAAATGCTGGTTGTTGTAGGTGTTTTCGGAAGAGCAAGAGAAGGAGTCTGCCATATCTTGAAGTTTTATTTTAGGTAGGTATGCTGACATGGATAAGTTCGTCTTCAAGCCGATAATCTAATTCCGAATAGTGTAAACAAAATTCGCACAGAGCCGAGTAATGTAAACAAAATTCGCATCGAGTCGAGTAAAGTAAACAAATTGAGCGATATTTGCACGCACAGGCGCACACACACACACACACACACACACACACACACACACACACACACACACACACACACACACACACACACACACACACACACACACACACACATACACACACACACACACACGCGCACACACACACACACACACACACACACACACACACACACACACACACACACACACACACACACACACACACACACACACACACACACACACACACACACACACACACACACAACGTCATACTAAAAGATTTTCTACCAGGCGATATTCAGTACCATGTTATTAAATTAACAACAACACCAACGAAAGTAGGTAGATATGATGACTTATATATGAAATAGCCTAATTTTTTGATATTCAGGTGTAATGCTTCTAATTTTATTCATTGCATAAACAATTCGTACAGCCGAATAATGTAAACAAAGTCGCAGTCGAATAATGTAAACAAAATTCTCACAGAGCCGAGTAAGGTAACCAAATTTATGAAAGATTCTCAATAGCTGAAAAAAAAACAAAGTAACTGATATGTTGTCTTAGATCAGTAGTTATAATTGAATTGAAAATTTCTTTTGCTGAAAAAAAAATTGCGGATTAAAAAGCCAAGAGTGATCGTGATATCTAAATACAGATCACGGCTCCTTGTAAGAAGTAGTGGAAATTAAAGCCTCGGTGGCCAGGTGGATGGTAATTTGATATCGCCTCTTCGCTCCGCCAAGTAAAATAACAATGGTTTTTTGCATCTAGTAGTGTGTATTGAAAAGTCTTTGAAAAATTTTTATGAAAAATTGTTTTTTATTAACATTTATTCGCATCATTAAATCTTAAATTATAAATTTTTCTCTGTGCTTCATATCCAAAATTGGCAGCAATATATCTGAAGTTCTATTAATCCTATCTCGGAAGCGAAAGCGATCCAGAGCATATGTCTCCCATGGTCCTTTTCTGGGCTCATAATCAATCATATAAACTCGTGGAGCAGCAGTACTAAACTTGACCTTCATTAGCACGATTAATTAAAAAGACTATTTTCACATTATTCCCTTTTTATTATTCAACGGTTATAATAAATAATTGGATACAGATTAATATCATTCTGAATAAATTCAATTTTATATGATCGCCCGATTGGTCGTCTGTTAATCACCGAGAAATCTCCCAGGGCATTTATTTTAATCAAAGTATCGTCCGAAATTGTGTTGTATCTGTTATAACCTCCCGCCGTGCTTGAGGGTGAAGAGCGGGCAGGCGGAGAATGGGGATGTAATTCAGACGTTAAAAAAATAAAAAACACCTTCTAGGTAATACCTTTATTTCAATCGGACTAAATCGTTAATAGGAAATTAATTAAACTATTTTAGAAGCACTTCAATTTTATATAACTTTGCGAGTACCGAAATCTTGGACGCGTCCGCACTGGTCGAGTATATACCCCAAACTCGAATTCTCTTATCTTCATTTGTGGCCATTGAGAGTTTTCGATATCCATTTTGCAGTGTCAGCATCTTGATAACTTTTCGTTTGGTCACGTAGGCGAGTGTAATATTTTAAGAAATGGAGAAATTTGATATGGCACTTGTGTGACTGAAAATATGCATGCACTTGACTTGAAATTATGCTTGTGCTGCATTTTGGAAATTTTACTAAAGTTTATGAGCTGACAATTGAGAAAGGTTTTGGAAATTTTAATAAGGTTTATGACCTGACAATTGAGAAAGGCAAAGGAAATGGAAATTGCTTAAATAAGCGAAGTATTTATGGCGCACATGGTGGTTATGATGTGTGGCAGTATGTATATCATAACACCATCCCCCTAAAAAAAGGAAACTCATGATCTGAAGGATCGTGAGTTTTCGTTGGGAGAAGGAATAAGATAATAAAATTAATAAAATTTTTCGACTGCGTCCAAAGTTCGTTACTCGCTTACAAATATATTTTTAAAGAGGTAGGTATGTATACTAAAAACATGATATAGATAAATATTATATAGGGAAAAGAAATTTCATTTTCATTTAATCCTAATGTGGTATATGCCTATTCTATTATTACAATTATTATATATATATATATATATATTTTTTTTACTAACTAGAGAATACATTTGATTAAACAAAAGTTTGTTTTTCTATTTCTACTTGTTACAAAGCTAAAGTAACTTTTATTATTATAATTATAAATTTTTTTGTAGATGTATGAATAATAAAAACATATTTTTTAGAATAACAAATTACACGCTTTGTTTTATTAGTACACAAATATACATACATCTCTTTTTCTTTTCTTTTGTTTTTTTTTTTATATTCGTGCTATAGCATTTTGATTCGAGGCATTTATGGTGTGTGTGAAGTGCAGGTGAATACAAAAGGGCGTTCCTTGCGTCGTTTACAATTGCAAAATTTCGCTTTATAAGTTTTGTAAGCAAGGATTGTTACAATAATCGTTAGTAGAATATAGACAAGGGTGTAATGGTGCACATCATGTCGATCTATTTTCAAAAGTCCTTTCCCTTCTTGCTCCTTCAAAACCTTAATCTCGTTTGAAATTTTAGCAAGATCATCTCCGGTATGAGTAAATTTCACCAGAGTGACCTTGTCGGTTAGGTTGAATGAAAACATGGTGTGGTTTAACATTAAATCCGAGATATTTAGTGGTGGTATGTAAGAGTTTTTAATTTGGGTTTGTTTCGTATTGTATCCGCGTATCATCAGTTCTTGTGTTCTCAGGTAACAGTTGCCTGGAATTTCAATCACCCCAACTTGGGAAAGTCTGTATGGAGTTATCTTGTCTTGGCAGACGGCCTCTACTACAAAATTTTCTTTGGTCGAAAAGAGCCATTTATATGCCTGAGACAGTTGAGTCCAAACGATCGAATGGTTCGATTGTCTTATATCACATGAGGGAGGTAGGACATTTGTTCGCTTTATTAGCTGTATCTCGCAATTATTGCTATTAGAGTTAACATTCAATAGCGGGTGTGCCATACGGTATAAATATTGGTTATGATCCTCTGTGATACAATTCGCTAATTCTTCGGCAGTTAGGTCGTAATAGTGTTCTCTATCGTAATCTATAAGTAGGTAGTTAATTGTAGGTTGTATAAAAATGAAACTTTGTTTTGAAATCGTGGGCAGAGGCATCACCTTGTATATTTGATAATTCTCTTTATATGGTAATGGAATTCTGAGTTCGTATATAATCCTCTCATTGAGTATGTTAGTGCTCATGCTGCTAATACGGTACAGCTGGAGAAGGTTATCATTTTTTAGATCGGATGGCAAACGAACATCAACTGGAAATTCTTTCCGAATTGTTGTGAGAACGTTTTCCAGTTGTCTAGGAGTGATAATAGACGGATGTGGCTTTCCATGGCGCACATCTGTGACCATATCCAAAATATTGTTAATCACATTCTGGTATCGAATGATAATGAGAGTTGAAAGCGCAGTTAAGGATTCCATTTCAGAGAAGATCTTTTGATCATGACTCATATTTAACAACTCATCTACCATGGTTTTGACTTTTATGATTTTTGTGTTTAAAACTGAAATTTGTTTATCAATTTCTGTTTGCGATTTGCTAAAGACATTTGTCGTCGTTTCTAATATAAGAGTTTGATTTTTTAATAAATCTAAAAGATGATTTTCATTGCGTTTAATCTTATCAATTTGTAAATTATAGTACTTCGCATCGTCCTCATTGAGGGTCCCGAATAAAGTCTTACTAACTGTTCCGATCGCGTCAAATAGCGAGCGTTTATTTCTAACATTTCCTTCTAATAAGCTATATTTAAGCGTAATATCCCCCATCAAGTGATTTAACTCCATCACTGTGCTATTACAAGTGTGACCGAATTCTGTGATCTGCAGCAGTCCGCATAGTTGGTTAATTTCGCCTATATATCTCCCGGTATACATCAATGCAGCTGACAACCTTCTCATGTCGAAGAAAACTACTACCTTCCATTCACTGGAGTAAAGCTCGGTGGGTTGTAAATGAATATTTCAGTCGATTTTGAAGAAAGAGATGGAGGTGATGAATAAAATTACATTCTAATTTGACTATTCGTGGAAAAGCTTTATATCATTTTTGTGAACTGTTTTTGGTTTACCCCTTTACACTGATAATACAATTTTCATTTGATACATCTTTTATCACCTCGTAAGGTCCTTCCCACAAGGAGGCAAGTTTGTTTTTTCGTAAGTGATTTCAAGGGGGGCCTTGTCACCGACGTTAAGTCGCTTTTCTTTCGTGTTCTTATCATAGTACTTCTTGGATTGTGCTTTTTTTCCATAAAATCTGTTTGGCAATCTGGTATCCGTGTTGCAAACGTGCTTTTATCTCGTTCGCGTAATTCTCGTAATTATATGAAGGCTGTGGCTTTCGCTCAATTGTGCTAGGTAGGTTAGCTGGAAATCCATATAATAGTTCATGAGGTGTGTAACCTGTGCTACTATGAGGAGTCGTATTGTATACGAACATACTGTAGGCTATCCAAGAATCCCAGGTGAGAGGGTCTTGGTTAACGTAGTGACGGAGATATTCTGCCAGAGTGCGATGACTACGTTCGAGCGCTCCGTTGGTCTGAGGGTGATAGGGTGTTGTATTAATTTTCTTAATTTTTAATAGTTTGTAAACCTCTTTGAATAGGTTACTAAGAAAATTAGTTCCTTGGTCTGTGAGGATACATTCCGGAATTCCGTGACGGCACAAAATATTCTCTACAAACCTTCTAGCCACCGTTGTTGCTTCAGCATTTGGAATTGGTAGGGCTTCTGAGAATTTTGTTAAGTCGTCCTGGAAGGTCAGAAGGTATTTGTTTCCCTCATAACTGACAGGTAAAGGCCCCACAATATCCAAAGATATTCGCTCGAAGGGTTTTGAGCTTGTGGTAGTGATTCTCATAGGAATTGGTGGATTCTTTTGCAATTTATTTTTCTGGCAAGATTCGCACTTACGGATGAAATTTTTTATATCGTTCATCATAGTGGGCCAAGAGTACCTTGTTTTTAAACGCTTCCATGTACGAGATATGCCTTGGTGGCCTCCTAAAGGAGAAGTGTGACTTTCCAACAGAACTTTAGAGATGTCTTCGGGATCACTTAAACATATTCTTGAATCCGTAAATTTATAAAATCGGATTTCAGAATTCCCAAATGTTTCAAATAAGATGGATGTTACTTCCGATTTAGTATCATGAGTAGGGATGAATATACCTGCCTCAGTTACGTGATGTTTGTTATAAAACGAATGAATTTTATCTACAATTGATTTTAGAAGGCAAGAATCTTTTTTAGACCGTATTGGAAGTGTGGTTTTAGCAACAATATAATACGTTAAATTTGATTTGTGGCGGAAGACCTCCGACTCGCCAATTTTTGGACTTATATAATTTACCAATATTTTACTTAACACATTTTCTTCATAGGTTTGGACTAAAGGTAAAATAATAAATTTATAACGGATGGATTTATTTTTAAATATGGACTCCTGCTTTCCGATTATTTTGAAGCTGCTTGGGTTTGTATTCTCATCACTTACTGCATGTGGACTTGCATTTCTCAATCTATTCTCGCTACCATTACTTTGTCTATTCTTTATTAATTTCTTAGATTGATTTCTAGTTGTTACTCTCACATTGACTTTGTGCTCGTTGCCATGCTCATCTGTATTTATTCGACTGAGTGCGTCCGCGTTTGCATTACACTTTCCAGATTTGTACAAGATTTTGTACTCATACTCTTCCAGAGTTATCCTCCACCTAGCTAATCTAGATGTAGGTTCCTTGAGATTCATGAGCCTTTGCAGTGGATTATGATCAGTCAATATGGTGAATCGTCTCCCATAAATGTAAGGGCGGAACTGTTTAACCGCAAATACTATGGCAAGAAGCTCTTTTTCTGTAGTAGTATACCTTGTTTCGGCGGCATTTAGGGTGCGACTCGCAAAACAGATCGGGTTATCATCTCCTATTTTCCCTTAGGAAAGTACGGCACCCACAGCTAAATCGCTTGCATCAGTTGTTACCAAAAACTCTTTAGTGAAGTCGGGATATGTTAGTACTGGAGAGCTAATAAGTTTTTCTTTTGAAGTCAACATTTTTCTTCAATAATTTCGTTAACGGTTTTGCTGTATCGGCAAAATTTGAAATAAATCGACGATAATAGCCTGCAAATCCTAAAAATGATTTAACATCTTTGGTCTTTTTAGGTCTAGGGTAAGTCTTAACGACTTTTATTTTTTCGGGGTCAGGCTTAAGTCCGTCTTCAGAAATAATGTGCCCCAAGTATGTTAATTCTCTTTTTATAAAATTACACTAGTGGGTGCATAATGTATGTTGAAACTATTTTGAGAAGGATGTCTCTCTTGTGGTCTTGTATGTGCTTGAGAGAAATTTCCATACATAGGCGAAAGGTTTCGATTCCTTTCCCTGAAATACTGATCATTCTGGTTACGTGCATTGTTATTATATATTCTTGATCTGCAATGTTCAATCGGGTGGTTGGGCTTTTTGCAGTATGTACAGGTAAGGTATTGTACTTCCTTTTTTATTTGTCTGGGAGTGAAATGGGGTAAATTTGTGTTTCTAAAACAAGTTTCTCGCGTGTGTCCTTCCCTGCGACACAACTGACAGAAGAGAGCTTGCCTTGGTGTGGGCTTACTAATGTGCATATGCATTGGAGCATTTCTTTCCAGACGTGAAGCCTGCTCGACGGCGTATGTTACAGACTTTTTGAGACTCTTTTCCACATGAGCCTTAACCAATAGTCTCAGACTGTAATTTCTCAAACCATCTTCGAAAGCCTGCAGTGCCAGTTTACCATTTTCTTCGCAAAGGTAGTCACGAATACTCGTTTCACTCACGTTAGAATAAGTAGTAGAGTTTAACACGCCTAAAAGTTGTTGGATTATGTCTCCGAATTCTTTGACCGATTCTTTAACATTCTGCTTAGAAGACAAAATCTCATTCTGCACGGTCTCGCGTGACCTTTCGTCTTTGAAATTATCTCTCAGTTCCTGCGATAATTCCTCCCATTTAGAGAAGGTTTTGTGCTGCACTAACTCATAAGCAGTCCCTTGCAATCTAGTTTTAACGACCTCTAGAAAAAGTTTCTGTTCAGTAGCAGATTTCGCGGAAGTAAACAAAACATCTCCGCATGCAATGAACTTGTTTAGTTCAAGAGGATTCCCATCAAATACAGGAATAAGATGGTGAACATCTGCTAAACTCAATTTCACTTCCATAGTGGAATCTGTGCTGTCCGAGTGATAAGGGAGTTCTTCGAACAGACTTACTGTGGCTACTTGTCTTCGCGTTAAAATATTGACGATGGATTTAGTGCATTCTGGGTACCTGCCTTCAGTCTATCCAAGTTAATTACGAAGGGGATTTGAAGCTTTGGTTTTTCTGTAGTATTGAGTGGAATTACCAGAAAAGTGCGTGAAAATGAAATATTGGAAGCCTTACACTTGCACAAAACTCTGAACAGGATGTTTAGAAAGCTTAGTAAGAAATGCGAGGAGTACGAACGAGTTTTTTTTTTTTTGAAGATCCTAGTGAAAGAGCTGAAATTGTAAGAAGAAAAAGAATTTCTTGAAAAAGAAAGATAATGAGCTCTCCATGGAACTTATGGAAGCTACTCTGGAAAGTGATGGTTTAAAAAAATGAAACTTATGTGCTTCTAACTGAGGTAATGCAAGAAGTTGTCACAAGAAAGGGACCGAAATTCATCAAATGTTGGACAGTTTGAAAATCTGTTCGATGAACGAAATTGCTTAACATCTATGTCAAAACTTTCATCAGAAATTTAAATAAAAAGATTTTACCTTTAAAGCTTGAACTTCGTGAACGAATTAAGGAAAATGATATTTTAAAAGGAAAATTATTAATGTTCGGAGAAGCAAAGATTTACACGAACTGATATAGCTCTCAGAAGTTAAAAAAAAAAGATGTCTGCCTTATGTACACTTACAAAAAAAAATCTAAAAAAAAATTCCCTATTCAAGTTTAATTTAACACTTCTTCTTTCTTTCTATTAAAATAATTTTTTTTTTTTTTTTTTTTATTATTTCTATTAAAATTCATTATTTCTTCTAAAATAATTTTTCGTTATTCTATCAAAACATGATAATTTCACCAATAGAAAATATTTATTGTCCAAACCTTTACTTGCGGATTGATTTTCCTGTTGTTGCTATCTCCTTGGCAATCAAACACACGGCAATTTCTCTCGTCTTGGGGTTAGAATCCTTAGGCTTCCTTCCTTCCTTCAGTGTGGGCACGATAACCCACTGGATCTCACCAGAAGTCAGGTATGTTACCTCTGACTGTATAACTTTTTTTTTTCACTGTTTAGCTTTTTTTTTTTTTATTGGGAAGCTAGTAAACCCAAACTTTATGTCAGAAACGAATTATAAGGAAAAACTTTATGTCATTAATCGAATTATAAAAAATTTACTGGTCGTCTTTACAAACAATTTTTTTTTGAAAATTATCTTTTAAAATTGGCAAAGTATTATATACATATATATTTTTATTATTTTTTTTTTCAACAAAAAATTTTTTTTTTCTATACGTATGTAAGTATGTTTTTAAATTTTTTTTAAATTTGATGACTTTATTTAATCTTCTGTTGCCACTGTTTTTTATGTGTGTTTTTTTTTGTTTATATTGATATGCAAATCAACTATATAAACTTTTAATTAAAATTTTGCTAATTATCACGGTCACTGTTGACGATTTCACACTAAACTTGATTGGTGAGTTGCACACAAAAATGAAAAAAAATAGGATCTCTTGCCAAATGGTGCAATTAGAATTGTGAGGAGCGCGTCGTTGTATATTCTACCGCTGCCACCAGTTGTTATGACCTCCCGCCGTCCTTACCTTGGTGGTGAAGAGCGGGCAGGCGGAGAATGGGGATGTAATTCAGACGTTAAAAAAATAAAAAACACCTTCTAGGTAATACCTTTATTTCAATCGGACTAAATCGTTAATAGGAAATTAATTAAACTATTTTAGAAGCACTTCAATTTTATATAACTTTGCGAGTACCGAAATCTTGGACGCGTCCGCACTTGTCGAGTATATACCCCAAACTCGAATTCTCTTATCTTCATTTGTGGCCATTGAGAGTTTTCGATATCCATTTTGCAGTGTCAGCATCTTGATAACTTTTCGTTTGGTCACGTAGGCGAGTGTAATATTTTAAGAAATGGAGAAATTTGATATGGCACTTGTGTGACTGAAAATATGCATGCACTTGACTTGAAATTATGCTTGTGCTGCATTTTGGAAATTTTACTAAAGTTTATGAGCTGACAATTGAGAAAGGTTTTGGAAATTTTAATAAGGTTTATGACCTGACAATTGAGAAAGGCAAAGGAAATGGAAATTGCTTAAATAAGCGAAGTATTTATGGCGCACATGGTGGTTATGATGTGTGGCAGTATGTATATCATAACATATCGTGAAGGAAGAAATAGTTGATAATTCTCCAAATCCAGAGCCACACGAGCTCCAAATGCAGTTATACACCTTCTTGCTCCAAGAATCTTGTACTCTTTATCCAACTCCATTTGGCAAGTCTTCAGGGACTGTTGGTACTGCTCCAAGTTCTTTAGTTCATCCCTTGCGTTCGGCATTATTATTATTATTTTCCCCTTGCTTCCTATTTGTTTGAACTCCGAAATGAAACTGATAGTGAATGTGATTCAGCTTCTTAATTTATAGACAATCTTCCAAAACAGTTTAATCCTGATGTAACCAATCCGCGCAGCTGAATAAAGTAAACAATGAGTCATCCTCATGTAATTTGATATCACAGCTGTAAACAAATTCGCTGAATAAGCTATGCACACCAGTGTAAACAAATTTAATCGCATGCGCCATCCTCACGTAATTTGATACCACTTCACTTCTTGTAAACAAATTCGTATAAAGTAAACAGCGAGGTGTTCCTATAAAAGCGCAAACAAACTCTTAGGAGGCATCAGTCAATATATGAAAGCGTAAGTGATAGTCCAAAATAAAAAAATAATAAAATGTCGACCGCGCTAGTAAATAATAGTTTTTCAGTAATTGAAAACCTACGAAAAGATATGATGGGGTGCTTAACAAATTCAGTGAATAAAAACAGTATTATTAAAAAGTGCAATAGAAACATTAGTAAATTTCAACCAGCATTTCGGAAGTGCAATAAACATGCTAGGAAACGACATTTGGAGAGCTGTGTTGCTCAAATTAAATCATTAAGAGTGTTAATCAAAGCTCCCCATCGAAGTGGAGGAATTATTCGCGTAAGAAAAAGTGATTGGGTAAAGTGGGAGGAATTAAAACAGCGTTCGTAGGTAGAATTAGGGCTGGTATTATTGTAAATGTAAAACATATAGAGCCTACACTATTTATGCAAGATGCATATAAATTTCTTACGTGTCGTATTAAGAATACCTTAAAACATCAATTTAATATAAAAGTTGTGCGGGGAGTTTATTAAGGAAACTGGTAACAAGGAAGTTATAAAAGACATCAAATATTTCCAAGCGAGAACTGCTCCCATCAGTGCGGATAATAATTTAGATGAATGGTATTAAGTAAACATTTTGGATCCAATACATACACAGCTAAAAGAGTTCCAGGAAATAGATAGTGGCTGGGCACTGCACTCCATAATACATTTGGTAGTACATATTAATAAATTTGAACAGCTCCGAGGATCTTCGTATATACCCTCTACCAAAGGAGATTGCTTTAAAGAGCTTGCATTAAAGTAAAGAATAATGATGAAGCATGCTTCGCGTGGGCCGTAACATCACCGCTCTACCCTACAAATGTTCACACCGACAGGACCTCAACATATCCACATTATTCTACTGTGCTAAATTTAACTGGAATAAAATTTCCCATGACACTTAAGCAAATTACGCAATTTGAAGGACAGACCGATTTATCAGTTAACGTATTCATCTTAGAGAAGGAATGTTCCTTCACCACTGTTCCAGTTAGACTTACAGAGCATAAGAGGGAGCAGCATGTAAATCTCTTAATGATTCAAGATGACTATGACCAGACTGATGATCATATGGATGATGATGGTGACGGCAGATATCATTTCTACTGGATTAAAGATCTTCGACGCCATGTATTGAGACAAACTTCAAAACATAAGTGTAGAAAGTATATATGCGACAGATGTTTGCTCTACTTTTACTTTGAAGAAAAATTAGCATAACACACCCGCGAATGCGAGAAGCAAAATGATTGCAGAATTATGTTTCCATCAGAGGAAAGAAATGGTTGGAATATAAGAATTATAACCTTAAGAATGCAGTCCCGTTTTGTGTATATGCAGGTCTTGAGTCAATATTGAAGCCGATTCAGGGAAACGATCAATATACAAAGCGAATCCAGGAACATGAAGTTCATAGCATAGGATTCTATTTCCACTGCAAACATGATGCTAAGTCCTCATATTACAAAGCATATCGAGGTAAGAACTGCCAACAATGGTTTGCATTAGAATTGCAAAAAATTGCTTCCATAGCTGTACAGGAAAAGCTGAACATCAGGCCAATGCAGCCCCTGACTAAAAAAGAAAGGCGTTCACATATGGAAAATACTTGCTGCCATATATGTGAAAAACGTCTGCAGCTGATGAGGAACGAGTTCTGGATCATTGCCACTTAACAGGAAACTATCGAAGACCAGCGCATAATGCATGCAATCTCATGTATCAAGAATGCTACATAGTTCCAGCAATTTTCCATAATTTATCCGGATATGATGCCCACTTCATTATTAAGGATATAGCTACATCTTTACCAGGAAAAGTTGATCTCTTACCAATTAACAAGGAAAGATATGTCTCGTTCACCAAGCACATGGAAGGCAGCCACATAAAATTCAGATGCATCGATTCCTTCCGTTTTATGGCTGAATCTTTAGATAAGCTAACATCATTGCTGCCAATGGATAAATTAAACACTACAAGATCAGTATGGCAGGGATTGGATGATGCCACTATTAAACATCTTACACGCAAAGGTGTCTTCCCGTATGATTTCTTGATGACTGAGATAAATTAGATTTCCGGAACTTGCCAACACAGGAAGCGTTCTACAATAAACTGACTGACAGTGCTATATTTCCTGATGACTACAATCATGCTAAAGAGGACTGGCAAAAATTTGAAATACAAACACTTGGTGAATATTCAGATCTATACCTTAAGACTGATGTTTTCCTATTGGCCGATGTGTTTGAGAACTTTTGAGAAGTGTGCATGAAGGCTTACAATTTAGATCCAGCACATTATTGCACCATGCCAGGCCTAACATGGGATGCTATGCTGAAAAACACCAAAGTGAAATTAGAGCTGATAACCGACGTAGATATACTGCTATTCATAGAAAGAGGCATTCGAGGTGGTATAAGTCAATGTTCGAACAGATATATTAAAGCAAATTATGTATTATGATGTGAATAACCTTTATGGATGGGCCATGTCACAGCATTTAGCAACCGGAGGATTCAAATGGATTGATGTTAATTCTCCAACTGGATACATATTCGAAGTCGACTTGGATTATCTTCAACATCTACATGATAAGCATAAGGACTTACCGTTTTGCTCTGAGCATGCAGCACCACCTGGGGCAAAATTAGAAAAGCTTTTGACAACATTACATCCTAAAACTAAATATGTTATACACTACTGAAATTTGAAGCAAGGCTTATCACATGGACTCATCCTGAAAAAAGTGCACGGGGTTCTTCAATTCGACCTATCAGCATGGCTTAAACCATATATTGACTTAAATACTACCAAACGGATGCGGGCTACAAGCGATCATGAGAAGGACAGCTATAAGAAGATGAATTATGCAGCTTTTGGTAAGACCATGGAAAATGTACGCAAGTATAGCGATACCAAGCTTTGCGTAAAGTGGGAAGGTCGCTATGGTGCAAAAGCTCGGATTGCGGCACCCAAGTTCCACAGTGCAACGATATTTGATGAGAATTTAGTTGCTGTGGAATTAAGGCGACTCAAAATCTTACTCAATAAGCCTCTCTATATTGGAATGGCAGTTATGGAAATTTCAAAGATATGCCTCTACGATTTCCACTACAGTTTTATGCAGCGTAAATTTGGAGATAAATGTAAGGTCATGTATACAGATACAGATTCTCTAGTATATGAACTTGAAGAGAAAAATGCATATGAGTTTATGGCCGAAAATATTAAAAAAATTGATACAAGTGATTACCCAGAAGATAATCAATTCAATTTACCGCTCATGAATAAAAAGATTCCTGGGCTAATGAAGGATGAGCTGAATGGGCAAATCATGTGCGAATTTGTAGACTTGCGCTCAAAAATGTACAGTCTGCGTATAAACGATGGTAAAACTGTAAAGAAAGCAAAAGGAGTAAGGACTAATGTAGTCCAGAGGCATATCAATTTCGAAGACTACGTCGAATGTTTGATAACAAGCGAGGATTAACTGCTAATCAGAGCTCCATACGATCGCATAACCATAATGTCTACACGATCAACCAAAGGAAGATTGCACTGAGTCCATATGATAACAAGCGGTATATTATGAGTGGGACAACGGATACTCTACCTGTGCATGTACCAATAGCCGTGACTATTGTAGTAATGATCATCATTCTAGCTATCACGTTTTACTTAGGGAAAAAGTTTGTACCGGAATTACAGAGATAACACAAAGCAACGATTTCAAAAACTCTTACAAGAATTCAAATTAGAAGTGTTAGATGAAAACGCTAAAAGTTCAATTAAAGAAATATGTAGAAAATATCAGGAAGCATTTCATACAGAAAACGAGAGGTTATCAACAAATAATTTTTATAAATTAATTATTAGTACAACAGACAATAACCCAGTCTATATAAAAAACTATAGGTTGCCACACTCACAAATCGACCAAATAAATAAAGAAGTCGATAAGTTACTACAGAGTGATGTAATCGAGTTAAGTCCATTCAACTCACCACTCCTCATAGTACCAAAGAAATCTGGTGACGAAAAGAAATGGAGATTAGTTGTGGACCTCAGGCAGTTAAATAAAAAAGCAATAAATGATAAATATCCTCTAACAAGGTTAGAAGACATCCTAGATAGACTAGGCAGAGCGAAATACTTCTCAATACGCGATATGACAAATTCTTTCCATCAAATAGAGCTCGAAGATGATTCAGGAAAATTATCAGCATTTTCAACCAATCAGGGGCACTATCAATTTAAAAGATTACCCTTCGGAATAAAGATATCAACGAACAGCTTTCAAAGAATGCTCTCTATTGCACTAAGCGGCCTAAATGACGGCGCATTTATAATACGTCGATGATATTATAATACATGGCTGCAGTCTTAAAGACCACAATCAAAATCTGGACAGAGTACTAAAAAGACTTCAAAAATACAATTTAAAGCTTAATTCAAGCAAGCGCAACTTTTTGAAACCTGAAGTACTATATATAGGCCATTTAGTTACAAAAAATGGAGTCAAAACCGATCCCAGTAAACATGAAGTAATACGAACGTATCCAGCACCACAGAACGTGGATGACGTGCGACGATTTGTAGCTTTCTGCAACTACTACAGACATTTTATATCGAATTTTGTACAAATAGCTCGACCACTCAATGCACTCCTAAAGAAAAACAAGTTGTTTCTTTGGACAGAAGAATGCAGGATATCATTCGAAAGACTCAAAACAAAGCTGATAACTTCACCAGTTCTACAATATCCAAATTTTAACAAACCGTTCATTTTAACGACGGATGCAATAAATTCACGGTCGTAACGGATCACCGACCGCTGGTCAGTCTTTTCACGCACAAAAATCCATCATCAAAGTTAACAAGAATTGGTTTGGACCTTATGGACTATGACTTCGAGATTGTGTATAAACAACGAAAAATGAACACAAACGCCGATGCCTTGTCAAGAATAAAGATAGATTCTGACGAGTTAAAGTCAATGATTCCGACGGAAGTAAATTTTATCACACGCAACATGGCGAAAGAGCAGCAAAACAGAAAAAAGGAACAATGTAGAATCCGACCAATTCTATATATAGGAATGTACATCCCTCTCCGATATAAGAAATATAGTAAAGATTCAATTCGAAATAAAATTAGATCCAGCATATGCGCAAAGAAAAAGCAAAAGCTTGCCAGAAATAAATATGACTCAGAAAGGGGTAACCGTTCAGTATAGCGGTAATCCTATATCTAACTCTGGTTACGTAATGGAGAAGCTGATACAAAAGATGAACGAGAATAACATTAAAGAATTAGCACTCGCAAAGGACGATGCTATATACAACTATATGGAAATAAATGAATTGAAGAAGAAATTCAATAAGCTGCAGCAGAATAATAAAAGTGGTAAGGCAACACCACTAAGAATATTACTTTATGAACCCCCAATAAAAATTAATGATCCCAAGAAAAAGGAGGAATTGATCAAAAAATACCACGACACGATGCACGGTGGGCATGCTGGAATTAAACGCTTCATAAATAAGCTAAAACAACGGTACATCTGGAAAAACCTTAACAAGATGGAAAGAATACATAAACAAATGTGACAAATGCGCAAAGAATAAATACACAATATACACAAAGGAACTGCTAGTGATAACAGACACGCCATCCACTAGTTTCGAAACAATCGTAATTGACACAGTAGGACCATTATGGATGTCAAATGGTTTTAGATGTGTTCTAACGCTACAGTGCGAGTTAACAATATTCATAGAAGCATACCCAACGGAAACAAGGGAAGCAAGCTCGGTTGAAAAAACCGATTGTTGAACGATTCATTCTAAAATATGGATGTTTCAAAAAATTAAAAACAGACAAAGGAACAGAATTTGTGAATGAACTGCTCAAACATTTCTGCAAGCTTCTGAATATAGAAAATATCACGTCCACACCATTCCATCATGAAACACTAGGGTCCATTGAACGAAACCACAGAGTCTTGAATGAAAATCTAAGAATGTTCTCAAAAGAAGACAACTGGGACGAGCTAATTCTCTACTATGTATTTTGTTATAATACGACACCACATACGGATACAAGTTATACACCATTTGAGCTAGTTTTTGGGAAGATAGCAACTCTACCTGCGGAGATCTTGAAAAATAAAGGGCAAATAGAAAGCATACATAATTATGCAAAAGAATTAGTAACAAGATTAGAAAGAGCTCATGAAATAAGTAAAAAACATGTCGAAGAAGCGAAAGCACAGCGAAAGCCTATAAAAGACATAAATTCCAATCCTTCAAATTCGAAATAAATGACCATGTATACCTGAGAATCGGTAAAAGAAGGAAGCTTGAAAGTCCTTTTGATGGACCTTAC
Source organism: Dioctria linearis (assembly GCA_963930735.1). NCBI lineage: Eukaryota > Metazoa > Arthropoda > Insecta > Diptera > Asilidae > Dioctria > Dioctria linearis. The sequence continues at coordinate 74,797,602 of OZ005743.1, read as the reverse complement.
AAAGTTATAGGTCAAATTGGAGTCAACTCCACAATTCTAATAAACAATTGTAGCGTTCTGCCCTCACGCTACTTTTCGTTTTCTTTTTCTTTTTTTTTTCTCATCTAAAAAAAAATCTTTCTCTTTCTCTTTCTTCTTCTTCTTCTCTTCTTGTAAATTTTTTTTTATCATTATTGTCCATTTTCTACATTTCTCGGGTACCTGAAAAGGGCAGAAAGGTCTTATAATTTTGCTACTTTTCCATACGACGCATAAATCCCAGAAATGACGAAAAATTATAAAATTCATAAAGAGCTGAAAAACATAAGATGAATTCCGCTTGGCAACGTAGCAAAATTTGTGAAATCGTAAATCTGGCATCGTCGCTTCATTGCCGACACAAAAATTTTGTGCCATACACCGTTTGCCAACTAAAATACCAAGTAACAAACGGCAACTCGCCTAGCGTGATATATCACGCAATGTGTTACGGCAGGGCAGTCTAGAAATTCCAGGAAAATTTTGCTTCACAGCCGATATTCTGTGGCAGCGCGACTTGGCCGGCAAAAACGATACACACACACCCGCATGTAGCCAGCAGCAGAGATTTCGGGAGTCGACCGAACGACGAACGAAACCGCTCGCCGGTCGGTTGGCTGAAGAAACGAGCATCGAATGTAGGCAGACGGGACGAAGTCGAGTTAGTTGACTCTGGACAAGCAAGGAATTAAGAAGCTGCGAATTGGTTGAGCTAATGCCGGCAAGGCTCCCCGGTGCTATTAGAGTTTTTCTTTCGTTGATTAAGTGATTATCTGAAAATAGAAAGATAAAGTTTTGCGTTTTAAAATATGTAATAGAAATTTTTGGAAGTTCTTCGAATAAGTACCTGGTTAAAGTTTTCCGTCGATTAAGTGATCATCTGGAAATAGAAAGAAAAATTTTGCGATTAAAATGTGTGATAGAAATTTTTGGAAGCTCTTCGCACAAATACCTGGTTAAAGTGCTTTTCGTTGATTAAGCGAGTATCTGAAAAGCGAAAAGCAAATTTGTGTGATAAAAAGAACGAACATCTTTTGAATATCTTCGAACAATTACCTGAGCAGAGTTTTTTTTGTTGTTTAAGTGACGATCTGAAAAGAAAGGAGAAAATTAGATTAGCATGACATAAAATATAAGGAATTGAAATCATAATTCTAAATGAAGTTCCTTCGGACAGTTACCTGATTATAAGTTTTTGTCGTTTAAGTGCCTGATCTGAAAATAGAAAGAAAGATTTGTGCGATAAAAATATAGGAATTTATTAGAAGTTCTTTGAACAATTATCTGATTAGAGTTTTCGTTAATTAAGTGCTTATTTGAAAAGTAAGCAGAAAATTTGTGTGATGAAAATATACAATTTTATTTGAGTTCCTTCGAATAATTACGCGATTAGTTTTTATACGTCATATTAGTGATTATCTGAAAAGAAAGAGGAAAATTTGTGCGATAAAATATAGAAATTTTATTTGAGTTTTTGAACGATTACCTGATTAGTTTTATGCGTATTTAAGTGATTATCTGAAAGTAAAGAAGGAAATGTGTGTGATAAAAGTATAAAACTTTATTTGAGTTTTTTCGAACGATTACCTGCTTAGTTTTATGCGTATTTAAGTGATTATCTGAAAAGAAAGAAGAAAATTTGCGTGATAAATATATAAAAATTTATTTGAGTTCTTCGAACAATTACCTGATCATAGTTTTTTCGTTGTTTAAGTGTCGATCTGCAAAGAAAGAGGAAAATTTGTGCGATAAAATATAGAAATTTTATTTGAGTTTTTTTTAACGATTACCTGATTAGTTTTATGCGTATTTCAGTGATTATCTGAAAAGGAAGAAGGAAATTTGTGTGATAAAAGAATAACACTTTATTCGAGTTTTTTTCGAACGATTACCTGATTAGTCTTATGCGTATTTAAGTGATTATCTGAAAAAAAAGAAAATTTGCGTGATAAAAATATAAAAATATATTTGAGTTCTTCAAACAATTACCTGATTAGGTCTTAGGCCGTATATAATAGATTATCTGCAAAGAAAGATGAATATTTGTGTTATAAAGATATAAAATCTTTTTTTTTAGTTTCTCTGAACAATTACCTGAGTAGTTTTTACGCGTCACATAAATGATTATCTGAAATGAAAACAAAAAATTTGTGCAATAAAAAAATATGGAAGTTGTTTTGAGTTTCTTTGAACACGTGCCTGAATACAAAAGTGCTGACGAAAAAGAATACTATAGTAAATTATCACTTACCTGGGCGTAAAAGTGCGCGTTGCGCCTGTACAACGCCACTCACCTTATTGTGCGTTAGCCCGTATTGTACATAGTGTAGATTCCTCTTTACACATCCGAAAGCACCCTCAAGAGGTGACAAGGATTAAAATAAAAGAAGCCAATGCGCCCAAATATCAGAAGCAAAAGCCACCATCAAGTAGCCTACGCCTACAGTTTACGGAATGAGGAAAGGAGGGTGCACCCGATCAACATTAATCCCAGGTTTTGTACATAATTAAGGCATTCTTTTGGCATTCCACCTTCCGCGGTTTGTATTTTCAATTATATTTTTATGTTCCTTTATTATTATAATTTTTTCTTTCTTGTATTGGTAATAATTGCATGCACGCTCTAGTATAGTGTAAAACAGCTAGTAGGGAATAGGTTAGTTCTAGGTTTTTTTTGTGTTATCCCCATTAGTTCTGTATGGTTAAATGTGAGCAACGAGGTGAGTCGCAAGTGTGTGGCATATCCATATTAAATATCCGAGAGGCGCTCGTCACAAATATCGTTTTTTCTTTTGCCCATATCCACCTTTATGCGTTTATTTTTTTTTTGGGTTATTTTAGGCCACTGCAGGTCAACATGAATATGTAAGAAGTCTAGAGGAGGAGGGGGCATGGTCGCGGGTAAGGCTCTTGGACGCGCATACGCACAATTATATGGGGCTAAGAATATTCTTCGGACTGTGACATCTTAGCCAGGGTGGAAGGGGCCGATGGGCCCATATCAAGTCCGGTCGGGACTTCATCACCATCTGAAGTCCACGTTCTCTCTTTCTCTCTCTCACTCTCTGCGTCGCTCTTTCTCCGGGTGACTTATGAATTGTCCGGCGTCGTAGGGATGTTCACTCTGTACTCTCTTTTGCATTTCAGGGATCAACAACAACAGGAATTTTCAAGTTTCCTTCTTTCCTTTCAGCCCCAGATCTTTTCATTCCAGCTTTTCGGATTTCAGGTAGCACCAGGAGACCGAGCCGAGGTTGACGTCATTTTGAGCATTTTTCCTCTTCTGTCCGTCTGTCAGTCCGTGGTCCAGATATCGTTGAGCAACATTTTCCTTTCATATATTATCATACGCACAGTTTACAAGCATTAAGGGATGTGGGTGGCAAGAACCACCCCCAAGCCGGCTTATCGCTAGCGGCAATATGCTGTGCGCCCACCCACACTAATCCCGAGATGAATTTTGCAGCAAGAGGTGGCGGTTGCAGCGCCTATCTGCATTCATTGTAAGATGGATGTAGGTAGGTCTGACAACGGGCGCGCTCTTCGCTACACAATAAACCCAAAGAAGTACATAACAATAGGCTGATAAAATGCAAATTTAAATAAGGAAACATTACTGATGATATAGCATAGACATTGTTAATATAATTTATAACAAATTACCTACACATAAGAATAGATAATACTAAGTAAAAACCTGTCATGACAGACTAAGTAACCTAATAAGAATACTAAAGAGCTCAGGATAATTAAATAAATTGAAAGTAGAATAAATACAATAACATAAGAACTGTAACGCAAAAGCGTGGCAGTCGTCGGAGCCATCTATCCCCACTTCTACCTGGAGATAAATAGTTCCGCAATTGACACCTCTTGCTACAAAAATCATATCCAAGATATGCGTGGGTGGCTGCACAGCAATTGCCGTCAGCGAACAGTCGGCTAGGGGGAGTCCTTGCCACCCACATCACTTCAATGCTTGTAAAGTTGTGCACTACATCATTATGACGATAGCTCAGATAGACAGACGGACAGTAAAGAAAAGAATTTTGTATGTGTGACTGCAAGCGGACAGACGGACATTACAAAGAGAAAAAAATATCTATGGAGGCTTCTTCTTCCTGGTGGGACCACCTAAAAGCCTGAAAAGGAGAAAAGTTATTTAATTTTAAAAAAAATTCAAGATAGCGAGAGACCTCAGCAACGCCGAACAAGTATTGGTTCACCCGGAGAGTTTACGACGCTGTAAAGACGAACGAACGACAGAGAGAGAGAGAGAGCGAGTGAGAGTCTCTGATAATGTTGAGACTCAAGCTTTGGGTACTATTGGGCCCAGACGCCCCCATCCACCCCGGCTAAGCCTCCAAAGCCTTGATGATATGCTCAGCCCCATGCGCTCGTGTGTATTAAGGAGTCACGTCACCGCCGATGTGCCAATCAACCCCCTCTTCATGGAACCTATTCCATCACGCTGTGGCTAAAAGGACTGCAACGCAATAAGGACGGGTTCCAGGAGTGGAACACTAAATGCTTCATGTCGGGCCGAAAGAAAAAAAATAGGAAAAAAAGAAGAAAAAAAATATTAACTGCTCAGACGTTAAGCTATAACGTTTCATGAAAGGTATTACTTGTGGCTCTACCACTATTCACTCATCCTTTTACAAACTCTTATAAATTAAATCCTTTCCTTAACTACCCTATGCCCTAATAGCTGATGTTGTAGATAGCAACTGAAACAGTTGGCTTGCGCACCAACGCAACAGAATATAAACTAAAGGAATGGAACTTACATACTAAATATAAATTTAAAAATAAAAAAGGAAGAAAAAAAAGGTATATATACATGTATATGAAAAGCACAATGTAGTCACAAAATAAATAAAAAAATAAAAAGAGATAGCAAAAAAAAAATGTTAGTTACTGAAGCTTGCCTACCTACCAAGCTGGTAGAGGAGTAGAATGAATCCCACGCTGGCTCGTACAATAGTTGAAGAAGGTGCACCATGTCTAGTGAAATTGTATTCTCCTTGCTCCTACTTTCACGTTGTTTAATTGCTGGCTTTCTGGGCTGATTGGCCTCTTTTTTTTGTTTTGCTTAAACACTACTAACTTTCTTATTTGTTTAATCCTTACACCTGTGCCTTATAAAACATGCTAACTAGGCCAAGTGAGCGGCGGGAACCTCGCTATGACACGAAAAAAATCTGACGCCCCTTAGTCTGAGCGGGCATTTGTTTCACACAAACAAAAAAAAACCAAAAATTGTTAATAATTCACTAAATCGTGTATCGCCCAGGTTGTTCAAGATCGTAGGGGTATTAATCAGAATCACCTTTTTACAAACTAGTCCAAATTTCATTCTATTCCCAGAAATAATGAACACGGCCTGATACCACAAAAAAATTACAATCATAACACAGGTAAGAATAACTTGCGATTCAAGATTTCTAATGCAGTCGTTGTAATAACATTTCCTTTTATATTAATCCAATTTGTTTCCTGCCTTCAGAAATAATGTTTACGGCGTGAAACCACAAAAAGGAAGATAAGATCATACTACCGGTAAATGGATTTTTCGATCTAAGATTTCTAACAGCTGGTTGTAGTGAAATTTTATTTTCTATTAAACCAAATTTTCTTCTATTTACAGAAGTAATGTCAAACCACAATAAAAACTAAATTGTACCACAGGTAGATATATCATGCGATTAAAAACTCATAATGCACTCGTTGTAATAAGATTTTCTTCTATAAAAAGATAAAATCATACCACAGGTGAGTATATTTTCCGTTCGAAGATTTCTAATGCATTCGTGGTAATAAAATTTTCTGTTATACTAATCCAACTTTCTTCTCTTTACAGAAGTAATGTCAAACTACAAATAAAGATTAATTGTACCACCGGTAAGTAACTCTTGCGATCAAAGATTTCCAATACACTCGTAGTAGCAAAATTTCCTTTTATACTAATCCAAATTTTCCATTTATTTCCAGAAAGAATGTACACGAAACCAAAAAAAAAAAAAAAACAGTTAAATTGTACCACAGTAGATAAGCTATGCGGGTACCAGATCACTTTTTTAAGCCTCCAGGATTTCGCCACAGATGGCGCCACCGTCGCTAGGTGGTTTGAGTCCGTGCTAAATGTAGGTTTGTGCTTGGTTGTATTTGTTTATGTCTTGGATACACCATTGCGCCTTGGATGCACCATTGTGTCTTGGGTGCACCATTGAGTCTCGACTGCGCCCTAGCGGGATTAACCGGTAATACCGGGATGTGTCATTTGGTCTTGACTGCGCCCTAGCGGCATTAGAAGGTACTACCAGTATGCTCCCATACTACGGTTTTCTTAAATAGATATGTGATGCGCCTAAATGTAGGCTTTTGGTTTCATTGACTCTCCACTGCGCCCTAGCGGGATTAATCAGTACTACCGGGATGTGTCATTTGGTCTTGACTGCGCCCTAGCGGCATTAGCAAGTACGACCAGCATGGTCCCGTACTACGGTTTTCTTGAATAGATATGTGGTGCGCCTAAATGTAGGCTTTTGGTTTTGAACTAATATTAGTAATAATTAAAGTTATCGCTAGGAAATTTTTGTTCATGCCAATGGATTCTAGATGGTTGGGGTGGGGGGGGTATTAGGGGGGGGGGCGAAATTTTCATCAGAAATTATCTACGCGCCATTTCTTGAGTAAGATACCCTAGCGGTCTTAGCCGGAACTACCAGCATGCCTTGATTTTGCTGTTTTCTTTTATTAGCGGGAGAGTTCTAGATATCGGCATGACCTCATCATGGTTTTGCTGCACCTAAATAAGTTTTCTTAGCAGGGAAGTTGTAGATATCAGCATCATTCGAATTTCACAACATGATATCACCATGAGCAGATTCTAGACGATGTCAGTGAGGGTTCTGGGGTATGTGTATTGAAAAGTCTTATGTTTTATAAACAATTGTTTTTATAAGGGGTGCAGAACCTGGGTATTACGACCTTAAAAACGTTTTGTTTTATTTTTATTTATTTTTTTCCTTTCAATAGTCTATATTTCGGTCCCTTGATTGGGCCATCTTCAGGGCATACAGTGCTGTAACAAAGTATTTCAGCATCATGGGCTTATTTCTAAATTTAAAAAAATATGTACTTACATTTAATAAATAATATTACATTAAAGTTACGAAATTTTTTTTACACATGAAACAAGGTAAAAACTAAACACGGTTGGTACATGTATGAAACAAATTACTAAATAAATAATTAAATAAATAAGCAAACATATAAACGTTACACTAGTCGGTATATACGTGCTGCATCTGGTTTTCATTGTTTAAAATTGCCAGTTCTTTAGTGATGAATTCATTGAGATTTGTTTTGAATCCTTGGATGTCTACGATGATAGCCATCTTCTTAATTTAACTTTCTAACTTCACTTGTCAGCGGACTGTATTCCACTATTCGATTGTTGTAGAAGCAGACAATATGCTGTTGTATTAGCCGGTATATTTTCAGATGTCTTGAATTCTAGCCTTATGTCAACAGGTTCAGTTTTTATTGTTTCATTTTGATGTGAGCAATCAATGACAGCGATCGGAGCATCGGTTTTGAACTTCTCCCATGTGAGGAACGGCTGATACTGATGACCATAATATGATTGTGTAAACTTTATATACATCTCATACAGCAATGCGTATCTATTTAAATCAAATTACAAATTCAAATCATCATAGGGATATGATTCTGAGTTCAAATGAACTGTAACATCGGTGAGTTTGCAATGATTAAAATTGCTTGCATCTTTGTTTTATCGTTCCTTCGATCCGTTTGTAATGCTAAGTTGATAAATCGAGCTTTCTGCAGTTGAGTGGAGGTCTTAACTGACCAGGTTTGACGCGTGGATTCCGGTAGTACTGGATACTCATATATGTCCCAGCTGCGGAATGGTATTTGTATCGGGCGACCTCTCCCGATAATTTTAAATAGTTGCAGCTTTTCATCATCGGATACTGTAACATGCGGAACGCTCCATTGAAGTTTCGTAATTTCAATTTTCACCACATCAGTGGGTGATATAATGGCATTATCGTCTGTCCTGCTCCGGATCAATATGAGTTCATGTTTGGAATTTATCAGAATTTTCTTGTAATCTTCAGCGAATCCCAATAAATATTTCAGAGGTACACAATAGTAAAACAGTCCATTGGCTGGTATAACGGATGAATCTGGTGACCAGCTGCCGTTGAGTAGTATCCTGCTTACATTTGCATTTAGCGAGACGTAGTTTTTTAATGTTGTCGCAATCCCAAGAGTTCTTGTACGATCGATTTCCACTGCATTCAATTCATAGCGCATTTCCTCAAAAAGAAATGGTAGAGCGTTGTTAGCTAATTTTGCAGTTGCTGAAACGGCTCCATCCAGCTTTGTGAGCGACTCCTCAATGTAAAGAAAACTCCTGCTGGGTAGAAGATTCAAGACCTGATGTTGTACAGAGATACGGACTTCATCGCTGTTTTTAAATGATGTTAGAAATGGTGAATAGGAGTGATGTTCAAATTTAGTAACACTGTTATCAAAGTGAGCGTCTGGTACAATATCTAGTATTCCTTTATTCATTGTTTCAGCGTTAAGCCTATCGATTGTAATTATGCTGTATTTGGAGGTGTTAATGTAGGTCTTGACCGCTGCAAGGTTGTCCGCTGACTAATGATCTTGTCTGCTCCGAACTCGTATTTATCATTATTGTATATCAACATGCTGTGGCTTCAAATGTAACCTGATGTTATAGTCTCTCTTCTGAAGTTGATTAAGTCACCGTCTTGGTCTAGGAGCTTCAATGTTAGAGAACTTATAAGGTTGGTGTTCACAGGCAAATCTATTACATTTTTGGGTAATTCCACTATTTTATACCCAGGCCCTACGTTCGGGGAAAACTCGTGGAGAGTGTGTACTTGTGTGTTGTTGAAGAATGACCCTGATATAATATTACATTCGATGCGTATAGTATTTACTTTAATGATGTTGACTGGCAAACTCTGATGTATGCGCTATATTAGCAGATAAGTTTCTTGTACTGAATCCAAGCAGAGGAGCTATGGATCTCTGTTTTTCAAAATGTATTTCTTCAGTTGCCTTAACTTCACTTTTCAATGTATTATTGTTAGCCTTTATCGCAACCTTTATCCTTTTCCCTTCTTTATCCAAGTATCCTTGTACATATTTTGCTATATCATCAATCTCATAGGATCCAACAGGTATCTCAACAACCTCATTCCCTACATGAACCAGATTATTGCTCACATCAATATTTGGTATAGAGTTGTACGTTTGAAAATCAATTAATCCACAAACATAATCCGTTGCTAGCTCCAGCGGGGGGAAAGTATTCAGCAGTGAGTAGAGATGAATTTGCCGTGAGAGTAAGTGTTAATGACATGGCGGTTGATAATGAACTGTCACAATTTCAATATAGATACATTTATTATAGATAATAATTAATGGCTATAACAATTATATAAAAACTCTAAACATAAGTGACCGCAAATTACTGCATCATAGTTCTGATAAGAGCTGTAGTTGTACGTAATATTACTACCCAAGTAGTTTATGAGCTCCCGTGGTGGTTGGAGATTGCCAAAGCTATCAAAGTATTCTATGTTATCACCTTTCTTGTAGTACGCTACCCAGTGTGTACGTGCTCCAGTTGAGATGTCAAAGTTAACAATACCGCTTTCTCGCTTCCATGGCTTTTTAGGTAGATTATCACGCATAAATACTCCTCTGAAGTGCGGTAAGTGGGTGGTATATTTGTGAGGATTCAACTAGTTTAGCGGTCTTTTGGGTAGCGTCTTTAATAGTTTTTTGGTTGAGGTTGTAGATAGAGTCCAAGTCATTTTCTGTTCGCTTCAAGAAACAGCCCGTTTCCATCTTTACCAACCGCTATAGTTTCCATTGCTTGATTATAACGTTTGCTTTCTTCCAATTTTGCCTTTGCCGCACTGGGTATCATTTACTGCTTTAGCTATGCCTGCTGCACCTCCCGATAAGGCTGCCCATGCTGAAAGCCCAGCAAACAACGGGATGAGGAATGGAAGTGCCCACCAACCTTTGGTATAGGTATCACTCGTGGAGTTTTAATTGATTTCTTCTTTCTTTTCACAATATTTTTAGCTGCACTAAGAGCTATTTTTGTAGCTTCCATCAAGTCTTTTGGTTTTTTGATTTTTAAAATCTTACGTGCATTTCGTACTGCTTCTCGGAATGTGGGTTGGCGTTTATTTTTAGCCTTAAGACCCATACCTAGCTTAATTTTAGCCTTCATTGCGTTTGTTATAAGCCAGGCGTTGGCACGTTCACTCAAATTTGCATCCGTAAATTTTGCACGCTGCCAGGCTTTTTCAGTTAATATTTTATCAGATATATATCGATTACTTGTATCTTTATGTCGCGAGTATGCTATATCGTGTTCTTTGCAGGCTGCGTGCAATGGATTAATGCCCGGATCTCCTCTCGCCAATCTTTTTTGGAACTTTGTTCCTGGTCCACAGTACTGGTATCCCGGTAGATGTAATTCTACAGGTAATTTGTTGATGATTGAATTTAATAGTCCTCTGCCACCTTTCAAAGATTTTCTAGAGCGTTTCGATTTGTGATCCGACATCTTATAAGGTTCCGATGATACTGTTGTATACTTATAAGAATCCCGTTAGTCTTCAATATGCGGTTCATTAAATAACAACAAGCTTTTCCTGTTCGAAATGCTGATGTAGCTGTTTATGAAGGTGAAAAAGAAGCATGGTCCCCCTATTGCCTAATAGTATAAGGAGCATCATTGTTGGGCCATCGAATTGTGGAAAAACTAATGTTATGATAAGTTTGCTGGAACATCCCAATTGTCTGAGATATGAAAATATTTACATATATTCAAAATCTTTGCATCAACCAAAGTATGAATACTTGAAGCGAGTGATGACTCCCATATCAGGATTGGGGTATTATACATACTCAAATAACTGCGACGTTCTAGCACCAGAGGAAGCCAAATCATATTCAGTGTTTATTTTCGATGATGTAGCATGTGAAAAGCAAGATAATGTGCGATCCTATTTTTGCATGGGTCTCCACGAAGATATAGACAGCTTCTATCTCTGTCAAACATATACGCAT
>OZ005743.1:74717705-74786224 GCA_963930735.1 Dioctria linearis | reverse complement strand
GTTATGTTGGCTGCTATTTATGAAGGATCCTGTAAAAAGTCTATATACTACAGAGGATTTAACTAATTATGGATCTATTTTGAGAGATACAAATGCATATAAACGTGACTATGCTGAAGATGGTCAAATAAAAGGTACTAGAGCGGCTAAGTATAAAGCTGTAATCAGTAAACTTATACAGCATAAAGCATGGGACTAATGCGTCTGCCTAAAGAAAACATTGCTCACATTTACTGGGATGATCCAAATGAATTAGTGGATAGACTGCGCCTTCTAATGGCATCAAAGCAGGCTGGAAACACCAATCACAACAATGAAATTGTAACTATCCTGGAAGAGTTGCGAGAAGCAGATATTATAGTTTAAATACTACTCCATTACCATACTTCATCACAATCTACAGATGAGCGTTGACAAGTTTGGATGTTTCTCTAAGCGAGGATATCTTGGGAAAGCAGCTGAACGTGGACCAACAGGAGCTCAGGGGCCAGCCGGTAAACAAGGAACTCAAGGACCAGATGGTAAACAAGGAGCTCAGGGTCCAGCTGGTAACAAGGAAAGCGGGGTATTGGATTTAATTTAACGATAAACGGCGACTACGATCTAAACTCAAAGTGTATGAAACGACTTGGTGAACCCCTTGAAAATGATGATGCTACTACCAAAGACTATGTTGACAAGAAAATTAAAATAAGTGTTACAGAAATAAAAAACTATTAATATAGAGGTGACAAAATTAACGCCAATGATGAAATCGCGAAGATTGAAAACTACCTGTTTACTTCAGTAATAAATAAGAAAGACTTGACACTAGAAAATGGTGTATATGAGTAAAAACTCTTGAGAAATCTGTTTCATTTATAATTACGATGAGTAAGAGACAAGTGGTAAATAAGCTGCATAAACCAGCGAGAAAAAATTTTAAATGACGTCGTGTGATTATCAAAGGACTAGATGACTTGTGGCAGCCAGACTTGGTTGAAATGGATCCCTACAAGTATGTGAACAAGGGTTACCGCTATCTGCAGACAGTAATTGATACCTTCTCCAAATACGCATGGGCAATTCCAATTAAAAGAAAAACTGGTGTAGAAGTAAGATATGCCATGCAGTCTATATTAAGCGAGGGACGAATACCTAAAAACCTGCAGACTGATGATGGAAAGGAATTCTACGACAGCCTCTATAAAAATCTAATGCTGAAGCATGCAATTAATCATTACTCTATGTACAGTTTCCTCAAAGCATCAATAGTGGAACGATTTAACCGAACTCTGAAGGATATGATGTGGAAGGAATTCAGCTTTAATGGAACTTATCAGTGGATTGGTATGGTGAAGAAACTGCTCACTGAATACAACTCAAGAATACATCGAACTACGAAAACGAAACCACGTGATATCAACGCCTCCAATGAGAAACTACTGCTTTCAACTGTATACAATCATATAAAAATTGTTGTTCCTGCAAAGTATAAAGTTGGAGATCTTGTACGCATCAGCAAATTCAAGCATATATTTGAGAAAGGCTATACACCAAACTGGACAGCTGAGATTTTTAAAATTATTAAAGTTCAAAACACAAACCCCATCACATATCGGCTAGAAGATTATCAAGGAAATCCAATCACAGGAGGCTTTTATGAATTGGAGCTCCTAAAAGTTAAACACCCAAACCTATATCTCGTAGAGAAAATCTTAAAGAAGAGTGGCGATAAAGCTTACGTTAAATGGCTCGCATTTTCATCAAAACACAATTCTTGGATTAATAACAAAGATGTTTTATAATATCTTGAAGAAACATTTAACAATTTAAAATAATTATAATACTTTATACATGTAGTTATAATGCAAATTACTTCAATAAATAAAACTAAAACTATAATACATTTATTATTTACACTAGACTTAGATACTGTCTGCGGTTGCCACTTGTTGATCTGATGAAATGGAGTAATGCCCCCATGGTAGAGTATTCGTCGTTCCGCTCATAATATGTCGCTTATTTTCATAAGGACTCAATGCGATCTTCTTTTGACTGACAGTGTACACGCTATGGTTATGGGATCGTATGGAGCTCTGATTGGCAGTTAATATTCGCTCGTTATTCAAGCATTCGACGTAGTCTTCGAAATTGATATGCTTCTGGACTACATTAGCCATTACTCCTTTCACTTTTTTTACAGTTTTACCAGCGTTTATACGCAGACTGTACATTTTCGAGCGCAAGCCTACAAATTCGCTCATGATTTTCCCATTCAGCTCATCCTTCATTAGCCCAGGAATCTTTTTATTCATGAGCGGTAAATTGAATTCATTATCTTCTGGGTAATCACTTGTATCAAATTTGTTTATATTTTCGGCCATGAACTCATATGCATTTTTCTCTTCAAGTTCATATATTAGAGAATCTGTATCAGTATACATGACTTTACATTTATCTCCATACTCATGCTGCATAAAACTGTAGTGAAAATCGTAGAGGCATATTTTCGATATTTCCATAACTGCCATTCCTATATAGAGCGGCTTATTGAATAATATTTTGAGTCGCCTTAATTCCACAGCAACTAAATTCTCATCAAATATAGTTGCACTGTGGAAGTTGGGTGCCGCAATCCGAGCTTTTGCACCATAGCGACCTTCCCACTTCATCCAAAGCTTGATATCACTATACTTGCGCACATTTTCCATGGTCTTACCAAAAGCTGCATTATTCATCTTCTTATAGCTGTCCTTCTCATGATCGCTTGTAGCCTGCATCCGTTTGGTGGTATTTAAGTCAATATATGGCTTAAGCCAAGCTGATTGGTCGAATTGAAGTACCCGGTGCACTTTTTTCAGGATGAGTCCATGTGATAAGCATTGCTTCAAATTTCGGTAGTGTATAACATATTTAGTTTTTGGATGTAATGTTGTCAAAAGCTTTTCTAATTTTGCTCCAGGTGGTGCTGCATGCTCAGAGCAAAGCGGTAAGTCCTTATGCTTATCATGTAGATGTTGAGGATAATCCAAGTCGACTTCGAATATGTACCCAGTTGGAGAATCATCAGGAATTTCGGAAACGTCAATATTGGGAACATCAACCCATTTGAATCCTCCGGTTGGTAAATGCTGTGACATGGCCCATACACAAAGGTTATTCACATCATAATACATCAAGTATTTCTCTTTCTCCTCAGGCTTAAAATCATCCATATCTTTGTTATTGGCTTTACTATATCTGTTCGAACATTGACTTATACCACCTCGAATGCCTCTCTCTATGAATAGCAGTATATCTACGTCGGTTATCAGCTCTAATTTCACATTAGTGTATTTTAGTATAGCATCCCATGCTGGGCCTGGCATGGTGTAATAATATGCTGGATCTAAATTGTATGTCTTCATGCACACTTCTCGAAAGTTCTCAAACACATCGCCAATAGGAGAACATCATCAATTTATCCCAGTCATCAATAAAATCATATGGGAAGACACCCTTGCGTGTAAGAAGTTTGATAGTGTCATCATCCAATCACTGCCATACTGATCTTGTAGTGTTTAATTTATCCATCGGCAGCAATGATGATATCTTATTTAAAGATTCAGCCATAAAACGGAAGGAATCGATTAATCTGAATTTTATGTAGCTGCCGTCCATGTGCTTGGTGAACGAGATATATCTTTCCTTGTTTATTGGCAAGAGATCAAGAGCTAGTCTCGGACGTGGGAGGGAGTGCCGGTTTGTAATGGACAACTGAGTCGATTTAATAATTCAGAATTATTCTTCTGCTTAGGTGTGGGCAGGAGATTGCAGATTATTCTCTGCGGCAGAATTATTCTTCTGCTTAGGTGTGGGACGGAATATTGGAAATAATAGGACTTTCAGATTATTCTCTGAAATATAGAATTATTCTTCTATTTTGGAGGTTGGGAATGATATTTTTGTCGTTCGGATTATTCTCCGAATCAGATGAGCTCTGAAACAAGAATGATTTTCTGCTGCGGCTCGTCGGCTTTATATAGCCGCTGCATCCAGTTATATCTGTTTCGCCTCTTGGTGTTGCCCTAGTGACGGCTTTTGCATTTACTTAACTTTTGATTGCGGCGAATACAGCTGACTGTGGTAATGTCAGTAAATGACATTACGAAAAGTACATAGACAAGAGGATGTGTACTTTTAGGTAAGTTTTGCTTTCTTCTATTGTTTTATTTATTTATTAGTTATGATTTGTGTTTTTAGATGAATTGTGGCTTCAAAGGGCCTTTTATGGATGCTTTTGCAGCAGGAGTGCTGTGTGCTTTAGATGAAAACGAATGATCCAGGATGCTGAATTTGATTGGTTTTTTTAGATAAGTATCAAGCTTTTATGACTTTTCTTTAGATTTGATACTTTGTGCTTTCTTTATTAAGTATTTCAGGAAATATCAACAAGAGAATGCATCTGGGGGACATAGATACATCGGTGGACTGAACATTCTTACTTGCATTTAAGTGTCACATTTTATTATTATTATTAAGTTATTTATCAATTAATTGAAAAACTCCATGCAATAAACACATCGGTGGACTGAACAGTTTAGTTTATCCATCGGCAGCAATGATGATAGCTTATTTAAAGATTCATCCATAAAAGGGAAGGAATCGATGAATCTGAATTTTATGTAGTTGTCGTCCATGTGCTTGGTGAACGAGATATATCTTTCCTTGTTTATTGGCAAGAGATCAACATTTCCTGGGAAAGATGTAGCTATATCCTTAATAATGAAGTGAGCATCATATCCGGATAAATTGTGAAAAATGACTGGAACTATGGAGCAATCTTGGTACATCAGATTGCATGCATTGTGCGCTGGCCCTCGGTATTTTCCTGTTAACAGAATTTATGAAAAAAATGAATCGAATTATGATTCTCAGTATTTACCTGTTAAGTGGCAATGGTCCCGGACTCGTTCCTCATCGGCTGCAAACGTTTTTTCTACATATATGGCAGCAAGTATTTTCCATATGTGAACGCCGTTCCTCTTTAGTCAGGGGCTGCTTTGGCCTGATGTTCAGCTTTTCCTGTACAGCTATGGATGCAATTTTTTGCAATTCTAATGCAAACCATTTTTGACAGTCCTTGCCTCGATATGCTCTGTAATGAGAGCTTAGCATCATGTTTGCAGTGGAAATAGAATCCTATGCTGTGAACTTCATGTTCCTGCATTCGCTGTGTATTTTGATCGTTTCCCTGAATCGGCTACAATATTGACTCAAGATCTGCATACACACAAAACGGGACTGGATTCTTATGGTTATAATTCTTATATTCCAACCATTTCTTTTCCTCTGAGGGAAACATAATTCTGCAATCGTTTTGCTTCTCACATTCAGGAGTGTGTGAAGCTAATTTTTCTTCAGAGTAAAAGTAGAGCAAACATCTGTCGCATATGTACACTCTAGACTTATGTTTCGAAGTTTGTCCCGATATAAGGCGTGAAAGATCTTTAATCCAACAGAAATGATATCTGCTGGCATCATCATCATCATCGTCATCATCATCCATATGATCTTCATCATCATCAGGCTGGTCATAGTCATCTTGCGGCATTAAGAGATTTACATGTTGCTCCATCTTGTGTTTCGTAAGTCTAACTGGAACTGTGGTGTAGAAACGCTCTTTCTCTAGGATGAACACGTTTATTGATAAATCGTTCTGGCCTTCAAATTGCGTTATTTGCTTAAGGTCATGGGAAATGTTATTCCAGTTAAATTTAGCACAGTACAATAATGTGGATATGATGAGATCCTATTGGTGTTAATATTTACAGGATATAGCGCTGATGTTATTGCCCACGCGAAGCATGCTTCATCATTATTTTTCACATTAATGCAAGCTTGCTTTAAAGCAATCTCCTTTGGCAGAGGTATATAAAATGATCCCCGAATCGGTTCAAACTTGTTGATATGCACCGCTAAATGTATTATAGAATGCACAGCCCAACCACTATCTTTCTCTTGAAACTCTTCTAGTTGAGTGAGTATTGGGTCGTATATATTTAATTTAAACCACTCATTCAAATTATCCTTCACACTGATTGGGGTAGTTCTTGCTTGGAAGTACTTAATGTCTTTAATAACTTCATTATCACCAGTTTCTTTAATAAACTCACCGCAAAACGTTGTAGCAACTTTAATATGATATTGTTGTTTTAGTGTATTCTTAATGCGGCGAGCAAGTAATTTGGAAGCATCTTGCATAAACAGCTTAGGATCTAGGTGGCTTATATTCACGATAACACCTGCCCTAATTCTACCTACGAATGCTGTTTTTATTTCTTCCCACTTAACAAAATTACTTCTTATTACTCGTTGATTAATTCCTCCACCTCGATGGGGAGCTTTGATTAACAATCTCAACGATTTAATTTGAGCAATACAGCTGTCCAAATGTCGTTTTCTAGCATTCTTATTACACTTCCGAAATGCTGCTTGATATTTACGAATGTTTCTGTTGCACTTTTTAATAATATTGTTTTTATTCACAAAATTTGCATCACTTAAACACTTCAAAACATCTTCTCGCAATTTCTTAATTAATGAAAAACTTTCATTTAATAACGTGATAGACATTTTTAATTTTTTTATTCAACACTAACACTTTGAATCACTTAGATTGACTGGTGCTCCCCAAGAGTTTGCTTGCGCTTTTATAGCAACGGTTTGTAAACATGAATGATCCTGCTGCTACAATAATCATTGCACAGGATGAATTCCAACGAATTTGCTTACAGGCTGAGATGATATCGAATTACAGGATAACAAAATCACTCAAATTAATTTGATTACTTTATACTGCTGGCCGAATTTGCAAAGAAGATTGCTTACATGAATGCATACATGAAAGTGTGAAAATTTGTTTACATTCCAATGAAACGTTTCGATCGGTAAAATTCTTGGAACAATAAAATTTTTAGCTGCCTACAGGAAGTGTGGTATCAAATTATATGAAAAGAATAAACATGAATCATTTGCTGATATTGCTTAAATTTGTTTACAGCAGGATGTGAAAATTTGTTTACGAATTCCAATGAAACGTTTCGATCAGTGGAATAAACATGAATCATTTGCTGATATTGCTTAAATTTGTTTACAACAGGATGTTTACGAATTCCAATGAAACGTTTCGATCAGTAAAATTCTTGGAATTGGGTTGCTTAGAGGAAATGTGGTATCAAATTACATAAATCATTCAGCTTAATGTGCTAATATTGCAAATTTGCTTTAAACAGGATTAAACTTGTTTTGGAATCATGACTATAAATTGAAGAGCTGAATCAGATTTGCAATCAGTTTTATTTTGGAATTCAGGGAAGCAACAACGACTTAGAGTAAATCAATGGTTGGCGCAATGGAAGAACTAAAGAAGCTGGAGCAATACTCACCAACCCTGAAGACAGCCCAAATGGAGCTGGGCCAGAAATATAAGGTTGTTGCAGCAAGGCCATGCAAAACTGCATTTGGAGATCGTGTGGTTCTCGAGTTGGAAAACTACCATCTTTTTCTTCCTTCGAGGTACAGCAGAATTTCAGAGGACTCTTTGAATGAAACAAACACCAAGGGAGACTTCTACGTAATCAATAAAGGAACAATCGGACGTTCATACAAAATTGAATTTGTTCAGCATGACGAAAAAATTTGTACCCAATTAATTATTATAATCGTTAAATAAAAAAATCAATAATGTGAAACTAGTTTTTTTATTATTAATATTTCTAAATTATTAGTGATAATGACAAGGACCTTGGGAGACATATGCTCTGGATCGCTTTCGTTTCCAAGATAGGATTCATAGAACTTCACTTATATTGCTACCAATTTTGAATACAGAACATAGGGAAAAAGTTTATAACTTAAGATTTAGAAATAAATAATTAATTTGATGTGAATAAATAAATAAATATTGAAATTTAATTTTGTTTGACAACATTATTTTCAGCAAAAGGAATTGTATCAATACACCTCACAGCAACCATATTTTTACCTTAAACTTGAAGTTTTCTATTAAATATTTACAGCAAGTGTTGATATTACTTAAATTTGTTTATTTTATGAGAATACCAGTACAGCGCATCACACCACATTACTAATTGCCAATTAGCTAATTAGCAACCAAGCTGCTAATTGCCAATTAGCTAATTGTTTGAACAAATGTCGCTTATATCTCGAAAACCAAAGCCCGTAGAGGATTTGTGATGAAAACTTCGTCCCCCTCCCACCCCACACCACCAAGAATCCATTTCCATGAGCAAAAATAACTTGAAATATTAATACGCTAATATCTCGAAAACCAGAGCCCGTAGTGGATTTCTGATGAAAATTTCATTACGCCCCCCCTCCCTATCTCCAACATACCACCCCTCTAGAATCCATTGGCATGAACAAAAATTTCCTACTATTAACTTTAATAATTAGTTCTAAACCAAAAGCCTACATTTAGGCGCTCAAGAAAAATCAATTATTGCTAATACTAAAACAACAAAAGCCTACATTTAGGCGCACCACACATCCAAAAAAGTGAAGCAAAAAACTTCCCAAAACCGCAGCATGCTGCTACGTGTGGGCAAAAGTGAAGCAAAAACTTCCCAAAACCGTAGCATGCTGCCACGTGTGGGCCAAAAGTGAAGCAAAAATTTCACATATCCAAGAGAATCGTACCACACATCCAAGAAATCCGTCGTACCGGAGCATGCTGGTAGTACCGTAGCATGCTGCCACGTGTGGGCAAAAATGAAGCAAAAAACTTCCCAAAACCGTAGCATGCTGTCACGTGTGGGCCAAAAGTGAAGCAAAAAACTTCACATATCCAAGAGAATCGTACCACACATCCAAGTAAGCCGTAGTACCCGAGCATGCTGGTAGTATCGGCTAATGTCTCACTGACATCTTCTAGAATCTGTTCATGGTGATGTCATGTTGTGAAATTCGATTGATGCTGAACAAAGCCTATATTTAGACGCAGCACCCCCATGAGCAAAAAACACTTGAATTATTACTAATATTAACTATATCTAAAAAGGTATAATCGCTAATATCTCGAAAACCATACATAGCCCGTAGAGGATTTCTAACAAAAATTTTACCCCCCCCCCCTCTAACCCTCGTCCCTATAACACCTTCTAGAATCTATTGACATGAACAAAACTATCCTACGTAGCTTGAACTATTAATAATAGTAACTATATCTGAAAAGGTAAAATCGCTAATATCTCGAAAACCAGAGCCCGTAGAGGATTTCTGATGAAAATTTCTTCCCCCCTAATACCAACACTTCAACCATCTAGAATCCGCTAGGGTGCAGTGA
This sequence comes from Dioctria linearis, assembly GCA_963930735.1. Taxonomy (NCBI): domain Eukaryota; kingdom Metazoa; phylum Arthropoda; class Insecta; order Diptera; family Asilidae; genus Dioctria; species Dioctria linearis. The sequence goes on along the minus strand of OZ005743.1, from coordinate 74,776,896 downwards.
AGACCAAATGACACATCCCGGTAGTACCGAAAAATCCTGCTAGGGCGCAGTCGAGACTCAATGGTGCACCCAAGACACAATGGTGCATCCAAGGGGCAATGGCGTATCCAAGACACAAACCAATACAACCAAGGCACAAACCTACATTTAGCACGGACTCAAACCACCTAACGACGGTGGCGCCATCCGTGGCGAAATCTTGGAGGCATACCCGCATAGCTTATCTACTTACCACAAGTAAATAAATTTTTTTTATCAAAAGATTCTAACACACTCGTTGCAATAAAATTTCTTTTTTGATAATAATCCAACTTTCTTCTCTTTTCAGAAATAATGTTAAACTACGATGAAAATCAGATTATACCACAGGTATATAATTTTTCCGATCAAAAGATTCTAACACACTCGTTGCAATAAAATTTCTTTTTCTAATAATCCAACTTTCTTCTCTTTTCAGAAATAATATTAAACCACGATGAAAATCAAATTATACCACAGGTAAATAATTTTTCCGATCAAAAGATTCTAACACACTCGTTGCAATTTTCCTCCTAATAACCGAAATACTTTTCCACGAAGCACCGAAAACTCATCAAACAGGGAGAAGAAAAAAAACTCAGCCCAGCTGGAGTTTTTTCAGTAAGTACCGCACGCAATGGTTCTTAACCACCCGCTTGCTCAGAATCAACTGCCTCAACTCTACGCAGTCTCCCTACATTCGCGACGAGCGCCTTCGTTTAACACCGGCTCTGTTCGTGTGTCTTGTGCCCACCGCTAGGCGAACATTTTTCGTTTTTCGGGAATTTTAGATGAAATTTTGCGCTGGTTCTACTGCCTGCGTACGGGTGTGTGTGTATTCTTTTCTAGCTAACGAATATCTCTTTAACACAAAATTTTTCGAGGAATTTGTTCAGGCGGTCCTGCTGCAATACATTGCATGATGGTGTCATGCGATGTAACTATTACCGCTAGGCGAATTACAGTTTTCGTCGTCTCGATGTGGGTGACTAGTGGTGAGTCTTGCATGAGAAATTGTAAATTGTGCGTGTTTTGCACAATTTAGAATTTTATCACTTTGCATATTTTTGCTTTTCTTTGCAGGATTTTTTTTTTCGTACTATGAAGAAGTAGCATAGGGCTACTTCTCGAAAATATCTAAATTTGGACTTTTACAGGAATTTGTACTATGGAGAACTGGCATAGGGCTACTTCTCGAAAATATCTAATTTTGGCTTTTTACAGGAATTTTGTAATATGGAGAAGTATCATAGGGCTACTTCTCGAAAATATCTAAGTTATATCCCCTTTCTAGGTACCTCTGGGAATTCATGGGGGTTTCTCTACAGACGTAGGGGAGCCAAACAAACAGTAGCGTAGGGGGGTATACGCTACAGCGTGGGGACGACCCACCGAGAATAGAGTCTCGTGCCGGGCAAAATGAGGAAGGGGGAGAAAAGAACATTTGTGTTATAAAGATATAAAATCTTTTTCTTTAGTTTCTCTGAACAATTACTTGAGTAGTTTTTACGCGTCACATAAATGATTATCTGAAATGAAAACAGGAAATTTGTGCGATAAAAAAATATGGAAGTTTTTTGAGATTCTTTGAACACGTGCCTGAATACAAAAGTGCTGACAAAAAAAATACTATAGTAAATTATCACTTACCTGGGCGCAAAAGTAGTCGTCGCGCCTGTACTTCGCCACTCACCTTATTGTGCGTTAACCCGTATTGTACATAGTGTAGATTCCTCTTTACACATCCGAAAGCACCCTCAAGAGGTGAAAAGGATTAAAATAAAAGAAGCCAATGCGCCCAAATATCAGAAGCAAAAGCCACCATCAAGTAGCCTACGCCTACAGTTTACGGAATGAGGAAAGGAGGGTGCACCCGATCAACATTAATCCCAGGTTTTGTACATAATTAAGGCATTCTTTTGGCATTCCACTTTCCGCGGTTTGTATTTTCAATTATATTTTTATGTTCCTTTTATATTATAAATTTTTCTTTCTTGTATTGGTAATAATTGCATGCACGCTCTAGTATAGCGTAAAACAGCTAGTAGGGAATAGGTTAGTTCTAGGTTTTTTTTGTGTTATCCCCATTAGTTCTGTATGGTTAAATGTGAGCAACGAGGTGAGTCGCAAGTGTGTGGCATATCCATATTAAATATCCGAGAGGCGCTCGTCACAAATATCGTTTTTTCTTTTGCCCATATCCAACTTTATGCGTTTATTTTTTTTTGGGTTATTTTAGGCCACTGCAGGTCAACATGAATATGTAAGAAGTCTAGAGGAGGAGGGGGCATGGTCGCGGGTAAGGCTCTTGGACGCGCATACGCACAATTATATGGGGCTAAGAATATTCTTCGGACTGTGACATCTTAGCCAGGGTGGAAGGGGCCGATGGGCCCATATCAAGTCCGGTCGGGACTTCATCACCATCTGAAGTCCACGTTCTCTCTTTCTCTCTCTCACTCTCTGCGTCGCTCTTTCTCCGGGTGACTTATGAATTGTCCGGCGTCGTAGGGATGTTCACTCTGTACTCTCTTTTGCATTTCAGGGATCAACAACAACAGGAATTTTCAAGTTTCCTTCTTTCCTTTCAGCCCTAGATCTTTTCATTTCAGCTTTTCGGATTTCAGGTAGCACCAGGAGACCGAGCCGAGGTTGACGTCATTTTGAGCATTTTTCCTCTTCTGTCCGTCTGTCAGTCCGTGGTCCAGATATCGTTGAGCAACATTTTCCTTTCATATATTATCATACGCACAGTTTACAAGCATTAAGGGATGTGGGTGGCAAGAACCACCCCCAAGCCGGCTTATCGCTAGCGGCAATATGCTGTGCACCCACACTAATCCCGAGATGAATTTTGCAGCAAGAGGTGGCAGTTGCAGCGCCTATCTGCATTCATTGTAAGATGGATGTAGGCAGGTCTGACAACGGGCGCGCTTTTCGCTACACAATAAACCCAAAGAAGTACATAACAATGGGCTGATAAAATGCAAATTTAAATAAGGAAACATTACTGATGATATAGCATAGACATTGTTAATATAATTTATAACAAATTACCTACACATAAGAATAGATAATACTAAGTAAAAACCTGTCATGACAGACTAAGTAACCTAATAAGAATACTAAAGAGCTCAGGATAATTAAATAAATTGAAAGTAGAATAAATAACATAAGAACTGTAACGCAAAAGCGTGGCAGTCGTCGGAGCCATCTATCCCCACTTCTACCTGGAGATAAATAGTTCCGCAATTGACACCTCTTGCTACAAAAATCATATCCAGGATATGCGTGGGTGGCTGCACAGCAACTGCCGTCAGCGATCAGTCGGCTAGGGGGAGTCCTTGCCACCCACATCACTTCAATGCTTGTAAACTTGTGCACTACATCATTACGACGATAGCTCAGATAGACAGGCGGACAGTAAAGAAAAGAATTTTGTATGTGTGACTGCAAACGGACAGACGGACATTACAAAGAGAAACAAATATCTATGGAGGCTTCTTCTTCCTGGTGGGACCACCTAAAAGCCTGAAAAGGAGAAAAGTTATTTAATTAAAAAAAAAATTCAAGAAAGCGAGAGACCTCAGCAACGCCGAACAAGTATTGGTTCACCCGGAGAGTTTACGACGCTGTAAAGACGAACGAACGACAGAGAGAGAGAGAGAGCGAGTGAGAGTCTCTGATAATGTTGAGACTCAAGCTTTGGGTACTATTGGGCCCAGACGCCCCCATCCACCCCGGCTAAGCCTCCAAAGCCTTGATGATATGCTCAGCCCCATGCGCTCGTGTGTATTAAGGAGTCACGTCACCGCCGATGTGCCAATCAACCCCCTCTTCATGGAACCTATTCCATCACGCTGTGGCTAAAAGGACTGCAACGCAATAAGGACGGGTTCCAGGAGTGGAACACTAAATGCTTCATGTCGGGCCGAAAGAAAAAAAATAGAAAAAAAAAGAAAAAAAAAATATTAACTGCTCAGACGTTAAGCTATCAATAACGTTTAATGAAAGGTATTACTTGTGGCTCTACCACTATTCAGTCATCCTTTTACAAACTCTTATAAATTAAATCCTTTCCTTAACTACCCTATGCCCTAATAGCTGATGTTGTAGATAGCAACTGAAACAAGTTGGCTTGCGCACCAACGCAACAGAATATAAACTAAAAGAATGGAACTTACATACTAAATATAAATTTAAAAATAAAAAAGGAAGAAAAAAAAGGTATATATACATGTATATGAAAAGCACAATGTAGTCACAAATAAAAAAAAAATAAAAAGAGATACAAAAAAAAATGTTAGTTACTGAAGCTTGCCTACCTACCAAGCTGGTAGAGGAGCAGAATGAATCCCACGCTGGCTCGTACAATAGTTGAAGAAGGTGCACCATGTCTAGTGAAATTGTATTCTCCTTGCTCCTACTTTCACGTTGTTTAATTGCTGGCTTTCTGGGCTGATTGGCCTCTTTTTTTTGTTTTGCTTAAACACTACTAACTTTCTTATTTGTTTAATCCTTACACCTGTGCCTTATAAAACATGCTAACTAGGCCAAGTGAGCGGCGGGAACCTCGCTATGACACGAAAAAAAAAAACTGACGCCCCTTAGTCTGAGCGGGCATTTGTTTCACACAAACAAAAAAAACCAAAAATTGTTAATAATTCACTAAATCGTGTATCGCCCAGGTTGTTCAAGATCGTAGGGGTATTAATCAGAATCACCTTTTTACAAACTAGTCCAAATTTCATTCTATTCCCAGAAATAATGAACACGGCCTGATACCACAAAAAAATTACAATCATAACACAGGTAAGAATAACTTGCGATTCAAGATTTCTAATGCAGTCGTTGTAATAACATTTCTTTTATATTAATCCAATTTGTTTCCTGCCTTCAGAAATAATGTTTACGGCGTGAAACCACAAAAAGGAAGATAAGATCATACTACCGGTAAATGGATTTTTCGATCTAAGATTTCTAACACGCTGGTTGTAGTGAAATTTTATTTTCTATTAAACCAAATTTTCTTCTATTTACAGAAGTAATGTCAAACCACAATAAAAACTAAATTGTACCACAGGTAGATATATCATGCGATTAAAAACTCATAATGCACTCGTTGTAATAAGATTTTCTTCTATAAAAAGATAAAATCATACCACAGGTGAGTGTATTTTCCGATCGAAGATTTGTAATGCATTCGTGGTAATAAAATTTTCTGTTATACTAATCCAACTTTCTTCTCTTTACAGAAGTAATGTCAAACTACAAATAAAGATTAATTGTACCACCGGTAAGTAACTCTTGCGATCAAAGATTTCCAATACACTCGTAGTAGCAAAATTTCCTTTTATACTAATCCAAATTTTCCATTTATTTCCAGAAAGAATGTACACGAAACCAAAAAAAAAAACAGTTAAATTGTACCACAGTAGATAAGCTATGCGGGTACCAGATCACTTTTTTAAGCCTCCAGGATTTCGCCACAGATGGCGCCACCGTCGCTAGGTGGTTTGAGTCCGTGCTAAATGTAGGTTTGTGCTTGGTTGTATTTGTTTATGTCTTGGATACACCATTGCGCCTTGGATGCACCATTGTGTCTTGGGTGCACCATTGAGTCTCGACTGCGCCCTAACGGAATTAACCGGTAATACCGGGATGTGTCATTTGGTCTTGACTGCGCCCTAGCGGCATTAGAAGGTACTACCAGTATGCTCCCATACTACGGTTTTCTTAAATAGATATGTGATGCGCCTAAATGTAGGCTTTTGGTTTCATTGACTCTCCACTGCGCCCTAGCGGGATTAATCGGTACTACCGGGATGTGTCATTTGGTCTTGACTGCGCCCTAGCGGCATTAGCAAGTACGACCAGCATGGTCCCGTACTACGGTTTTCTTGAATAGATATGTGGTGCGCCTAAATGTAGGCTTTTGGTTTTGAACTAATATTAGTAATCATTAAAGTTAACGCTAGGAAATTTTTGTTCATGCCAATGGATTCTAGATGGTTGGGGTGGGGGGTATTAGGGGGGGGGGCGAAATTTTCATCAGAAATTCTCTACGCGCCATTTCTTGAGTAAGGTACCCTAGCGGTCTTAGCCGGAACTACCAGCATGCCTTGATTTTGCTGTTTCCTTTTATTAGCGGGAGAGTTCTAGATATCGGCATGACCTCATCATGGTTTTGCTGCACCTAAATAAGTTTTCTTAGCAGGGAAGTTGTAGATATCAGCATCATTCGAATTTCACAACATGATATCACCATGAACAGATTCTAGACGATGTCAGTGAGGGTTCTGGGGTATGTGTATTGAAAAGTCTTATGTTTTATAAACAATTGTTTTTATAAGGGGTGCAGAACCTGGGTATTACGACCTTAAAAACGTTTTGTTTTATTTTTATTTATTTTTTTCCTTTCAATAGTCTATATTTCGGTCCCTTGATTGGGCCATCTTCAGGGCATACAGTGCTGTAACAAAGTATTTCAGCATCATGGGCTTATTTCTAAATTTAAAAAAATATGTACTTACATTTAATAAATAATATTACATTAAAGTTACGAAATTTTTTTTACACATGAAACAAGGTAAAAACTAAACACGGTTGGTACATGTATGAAACAAATTACTAAATAAATAATTAAATAAATAAGCAAACATATAAACGTTACACTAGTCGGTATATACGTGCTGCATCTGGTTTTCATTGTTTAAAATTGCCAGTTCTTTAGTGATGAATTCATTGAGATTTGTTTTGAATCCTTGGAAGTCTACGATGATAGCCATCTTCTTAATTTAACTTTCTAACTTCACTTGTCAGCGGACTGTATTCCACTATTCGATCGTGTAGAAGCAGACAATATGCTGTTGTATTAGCCGGTATATTTTCAGATGTCTTGAATTCTAGCCTTATGTCAACAGGTTCAGTTTTTATTGTTTCATTTTGATGTGAGCAATCAATGACAGCGATCGGAGCATCGGTTTTGAACTTCTCCCATGTGAGGAACGGCTAATACTGATGACCATAATATGATTGTGTAAACTTTATATACATCTCATACAGCAATGCGTATCTATTTAAATCAAATTACAAATTCAAATCATCATAGGGATATGATTCTGAGTTCAAATGAACTGTAACATCGGTGAGTTTGCAATGATCAAACTTGCTTGCATCTTTGGTTTTATCGTTCCTTCGATCCGTTTGTAATGCTAAGTTGATAAATCGAGCTTTCTGCAGTTGAGTGGAGGTCTTAACTGACCAGGTTTGACGCGTGGATTCCGGTAGTACTGGATACTCATATATGTCCCAGCTGCGGAATGGTATTTGTATCGGGCGACCTCTCACGATAATTTTAAATAGTTGCAGCTTTTCATCATCGGATACTGTAACATGCGGAACGCTCCATTGAAGTTTCGTAATTTCAATTTTCACCACATCAGTGGGTGATATAATGGCATTATCGTCTGTCCTGCTCCGGATCAATATGAGTTCATGTTTGGAATTTATCAGAATTTTCTTGTAATCTTCAGCGAATCCCAATAAATATTTCAGAGGTGCACAATAGTTAAACAGTCCATTGGCTGGTATAACGGATGAATCTGGTGACCAGCTGCCGTTGAGTAGTATCCTGCTTACATTTGCATTTAGCGAGACGTAGTTTTTTAATGTTGTCGCAATCCCAAGAGTTCTTGTACGATCGATTTCCACTGCATTCAATTCATAGCGCATTTCCTCAAAAAGAAATGGTAGAGCGTTGTTAGCTAATTTTGCAGTTGCTGAAACGGCTCCATCTAGCTTTGTGAGCGACTCCTCAATGTAAAGAAAACTCCTGCTGGGTAGAAGATTCAAGACCTGATGTTGTACAGAGATACGGACTTCATCGCTGTTTTTAAATGATGTTAGAAATGGTGAATAGGAGTGATGTTCAAATTTAGTAACACTGTTATCAAAGTGAGCGTCTGGTACAATATCTAGTATTCCTTTATTCATTGTTTCAGCGTTAAGCCTATCGATTGTAATTATGCTGTATTTGGAGGTGTTAATGTAGGTCTTGACCGCTGCAAGGTTGTCCGCTGACTAATGATCTTGTCTGCTCCGAACTCGTATTTATCATTATTGTATATCAACATGCTGTGGCTTCAAATGTAACCTGATGGTTATAGTCTCTCTTCTGAAGTTGATTAAGTCACCGTCTTGGTCTAGGAGCTTCAATGTTAGAGAACTTATAAGGTTGGTGTTCACAGGCAAATCTATTACATTTTTGGGTAATTCCACTATTTTATACCCAGGCCCTACGTTCGGGGAAAACTCGTGGAGAGTGTGTACTTGTGTGTTGTTGAAGAATGACCCTGATATAATATTACATTCGATGCGTATAGTATTTACTTTAATGATGTTGACTGGCAACTCTGATGTATGCGCTATATTAGCAGATAAGTTTCTTGTACTGAATCCAAGCAGAGGAGCTATGGATCTCTGTTTTTCAAAATGTATTTCTTCAGTTGCCTTAACTTCACTTTTCAATGTATTATTGTTAGCCTTTATCGCAACCTTTATCCTTTTCCCTTCTTTATCCAAGTATCCTTGTACATATTTTGCTATATCATCAATCTCATAGGATCCAACAGGTATCTCAACAACCTCATTCCCTACATGAACCAGATTATTGCTCACATCAATATTTGGTATAGAGTTGTACGTTTGAAAATAAATTAATCCACAAACATAATCCGTTGCTAGCTCCAGCGGGGGAAAGTATTCAGCAGTGAGTAGAGATGAATTTGCCGTGAGAGTAAGTGTTAATGACATGGCGGTTGATAATGAACTGTCACAATTTCAATATAGATACATTTATTTATAGATAATAATTAATGGCTATAACAATTATATAAAAACTCTAAACATAAGTGACCGCAAATTACTGCATCATAGTTCTGATAAGAGCTGTAGTTGTACGTAATATTACTACCCAAGTAGTTTATGAGCTCCCGTGGTGGTTGGAGATTGCCAAAGCTATCAAAGTATTCTATGTTATCACCTTTCTTGTAGTACGCTACCCAGTGTGTACGTGCTCCAGTTGAGATGTCAAAGTTAACAATACCGCTTTCTCGCTTCCATGGCTTTTTAGGTAGATTATCACGCATAAATACTCCTCTGAAGTGCGGTAAGTGTGTGGTATATTTGTGAGGATTCAACTCGTTTAGCGGTCTTTTGGGTAGCGTCTTTAATAGTTTTTTGGTTGAGGTTGTAGATAGAGTCCAAGTCATTTCCTGTTCCCTTCAAGAACAGCCCGTTTCCATCTTTACCAACCGCTATAGTTTCCATTGCTTGATTATAACGTTTGCTTTCTTCCAATTTTGCCTTTGCCGCACTGGTATCATTTACTGCTTTAGCTATGCCTGCTGCATCTCCCGATGGGGCTGCCAATGCTGAAAGCCCAGCAAACAACGGGATGAGGAATGGAAGTGCCCCACCAACCTTTGGTATAGGTATCACTCGTGGAGTTTTAATTGATTTCTTCTTTCTTTTCACAATATTTTTAGCTGCACTAAGAGCTATTTTTGTAGCTTCCATCAAGTCTTTTGTTTTTTTGATTTTTAAAATCTTACGTGCATTTCGTACTGCTTCTCCGAATGTGGGTTGGCGTTTATTTTTATCCTTAAGACCCATACCTAGCTTAATTTTAGCCTTCATTGCGTTTGTTATAAGCCAGGCGTTGGCACGTTCACTCAAATTTGCATCCGTAAATTTTGCACGCTGCCAGGCTTTTTCAGTTAATATTTTATCAGATATATATCGATCACTTGTATCTTTATGTCGCGAGTATGCTATATCGTGTTCTTTGCAGGCTGCGTCCAATGGATTAATGCCCGGATCTCCTCTCGCCAATATTTTTTGGAACTTTGTTCCTGGTCCACAGTACTGGTATCCTGGTAGATGTAATTCTACAGGTAATTTGTTGATGATTGAATTTAATAGTCCTCTGCCACCTTTCAAAGATTTTCTAGAGCGTTTCGATTTGTGATCCGACATCTTATAAGGTTCCGATGATACTGTTGTATACTTATAAGAATCCCGTTAGTCTTCAATATGCGGTTCATTAAATAACAACAAGCTTTTCCTGTTCGAAATGCTGATGTAGCTGTTATGATGGTGAAAAAGAAGCATGGTCCCCCTATTGCCTAATAGTATAAGGAGCATCATTGTTGGGCCATCGAATTGTGGAAAAACTAATGTTATGATAAGTTTGCTGGAACATCCCAATTGTCTGAGATATGAAAATATTTACATATATTCAAAATCTTTGCATCAACCAAAGTATGAATACTTGAAGCGAGTGATGACTCCCATATCAGGATTGGGGTATTATACATACTCAAATAACTGCGACGTTCTAGCACCAGAGGAAGCCAAATCATATTCAGTGTTTATTTTCGATGATGTAGCATGTGAAAAGCAAGATAATGTGCGATCCTATTTTTGCATGGGTCTCCACGAAGATATAGACAGCTTCTATCTCTGTCAAACATATACGCATATACCAAAGCACTTAAACCTGACAATGATAATTTAATCATCTTATTCAAGCAAGATGACTTGAATTTGAAACATATCTATAATGATCATGTGAATACAGACATGAAGTTGATAAATTTCGAAGAGCCTGTGCTGAGTGTTGGAAGGATGAATATGGTTTCTTGATGATTGATAAGGATAGCTCATTAAACAAGGGGCGCTACCGTAAAGGATTTGATACCTTCATTGTACTATAAAAGGATGAAGCATGCGAAATATTCATAAGTCGAAGTTGCAACTCAGCCGAAAGCACACCGAATCCTGTGGAGCTTCTGAGTAAATTAAAGCTGTTCACCTGTTGTCAGACCTGTTTAAAAGCTGTTAAGCTGTTATCAGAGCTGTTTGAAAAGCTGTTAAGCTGTTATCAGAGCTGCTTGGAAAGCTGTTAAGCTATTATCAGAGCTGCTTTAAAAGCTGTTAAGCTGTTATCAGAGCTGTTTGAAAAGCTGTTAAGCTGTTATAAGAGCTGTTTGGAAAGCTGTTTACCTGTTATCAGAGCTGTTTGAAAAGCCGTTATTCAGTTAATATCGAAGATGAATGAAAATCTATTAAAAGAAATCATCAAGACAAGGAATGCAGTGCGAAGGAAATTTAAAGCTCTAAAGAAGGGAAGGATTGAAGCAGAAGCTCAACTTGAAGAAACTTTCAAGCCAATCACCAAACCCTTAAAAGAGTTTGTTACCAGAGTCAAAAACGAGCTACTAGTCAAATTGGAGCCAAAAGAAGAAGAAAAAGACAACGAAATTGTGGAACCGTTTACTCCTCCAAAACGTAAACATGTGAAAATGGAGGCTAGTAGCACACCTATAAATTATGGAGATTATTCCTTAACATCTGAAGAAGAATTCTCAACACCCAAACATTCAAGAACATTGACTGGAATGTCTCCTGTCACCCCCCCCCCATACGTCTGGATACATAGTTTCGAACTATTTAAAGCTATTCACTGATAATAGCCCTAAAATTGATCCAACCTGTGGAGTTTACTATGATAACAACGCGTGGAGAATCGGTAATTCAACGTGTGATGTTGATTTAACTAATTATGGATCTATTTTGAGAGATACAAATGCATATAAACGTGACTATGCTGAAGATGGTCAAATAAAAGGTACTAGAGCGGCTAAGTATAAAGCTGTAATCAGTAAACTTATACAGCATAAAGCATGGGACTAATGCGTCTGCCTAAAGAAAACATTGCTCACATTTACTGGGATGATCCAAATGAATTAGTGGATGGACTGCGCCTTCTAATGGCATCAAAGCAGGCTGGAAACACCAATCACAACAATGAAATTGTAACTATCCTGGAAGAGTTGCGAGAAGCAGATATTATAGTTTAAATACTACTCCATTACCATACTTCATCACAATCTACAGATGAGCGTTGACAAGTTTGGACGTTTCTCTAAGCGAGGATATCTTGGGAAAGCAGGAGAACGTGGACCAACAGGAGCTCAGGGGCCAGCCGATAAACAAGGAACTCAAGGACCAGATCAAGGAGCTCAGGGTCCAGCTGGTAACAAGGAAAGCGGGGTATTGGATTTAATTTAACGATAAACGGCGACTACGATCTAAACTCAAAGTGTATAAAACGACTTGGTGAACCCCTTGAAAATGATGATGCTACTACCAAAGACTATGTTGACAAGAAAATTAAAATAAGTGTTACAGAAATAAAAAAAACTATTAATATAGAGGTGACAAAATTAACGCCAATGATGAAATCGCGAAGATTGAAAACTACCTGTGTACTTCAGTAATAAATAAGAAAGACTTGACACCAGAAAATGGTGTATATGAGTAAAAACTCTTGAGAAATCTGTTTCATTTATAATTACGATGAGTAAGAGACAAGTGGTAAATAAGCTGCATAAACCAGCGAGAAAAAATTTTAAATGACGTCGTGTGATTATCAAAGGACTAGATGACTTGTGGCAGGCAGACTTGGTTGAAATGGATCCCTACAAGTATGTGAACAAGGGTTACCGCTATCTGCAGACAGTAATTGATACCTTCTCCAAATACGCATGGGCAATTCCAATTAAAAGAAAAACTGGTGTAGAAGTAAGATATGCCATGCAGTCTATATTAAGCGAGGGACGAATACCTAAAAACCTGCAGACTGATGATGGAAAGGAATTCTACAATAGCCTCTATAAAAATCTAATGCTGAAGCATGCAATTAATCATTACTCTATGTACAGTTTCCTCAAAGCATCAATAGTGGAACGATTTAACCGAACTCTGAAGGATATGATGTGGAAGGAATTCAGCTTTAATGGAACTTATCAGTGGATTGGTATGGTGAAGAAACTGCTCACTGAATACAACTCAAGAATACATCGAACTACGAAAACGAAACCACGTGATATCAACGCCTCCAATGAGAAACTACTGCTTTCAACTGTATACAATCATATAAAAATTGTTGTTCCTGCAAAGTATAAAGTTGGAGATCTTGTACGCATCAGCAAATTCAAGCATATATTTGAGAAAGGCTATACACCAAACTGGACAGCTGAGATTTTTAAAATTATTAAAGTTCAAAACACAAACCCCATCACATATCGGCTAGAAGATTATCAAGGAAATCCAATCACAGGAGGCTTTTATGAATTGGAGCTCCTAAAAGTTAAACACCCAAACCTATATCTCGTAGAGAAAATCTTAAAGAAGAGTGGCGATAAAGCTTACGTTAAATGGCTCGCATTTTCATCAAAACACAATTCTTGGATTAATAACAAAGATGTTTTATAATATCTTGAAGAAACATTTAACAATTTAAAATAATTATAATACTTTATACATGTAGTTATAATGCAAATTACTTCAATAAATAAAACTAAAACTATAATACATTTATTATTTACACTAGACTTAGATACTGTCTGCGGTTGCCACTTGTTGATCTGATGAAATGGAGTAATGCCCCCATGGTAGAGTATTCGTCGTTCCGCTCATAATATGTCGCTTATTTTCATAAGGACTCAATGCGATCTTCTTTTGACTGACAGTGTACACGCTATGGTTATGGGATCGTATGGAGCTCTGATTGGCAGTTAATATTCGCTCGTTATTCAAGCATTCGACGTAGTCTTCGAAATTGATATGCTTCTGGACTACATTAGCCATTACTCCTTTCACTTTTTTTACAGTTTTACCAGCGTTTATACGCAGACTGTACATTTTCGAGCGCAAGCCTACAAATTCGCTCATGATTTTCCCATTCAGCTCATCCTTCATTAGCCCAGGAATCTTTTTATTCATGAGCGGTAAATTGAATTCATTATCTTCTGGGTAATCACTTGTATCAAATTTGTTTATATTTTCGGCCATGAACTCATATGCATTTTTCTCTTCAAGTTCATATATTAGAGAATCTGTATCAGTATACATGACTTTACATTTATCTCCATACTCATGCTGCATAAAACTGTAGTGAAAATCGTAGAGGCATATTTTCGATATTTCCATAACTGCCATTCCTATATAGAGCGGCTTATTGAATAATATTTTGAGTCGCCTTAATTCCACAGCAACTAAATTCTCATCAAATATAGTTGCACTGTGGAAGTTGGGTGCCGCAATCCGAGCTTTTGCACCATAGCGACCTTCCCACTTCATGCAAAGCTTGATATCACTATACTTGCGCACATTTTCCATGGTCTTACCAAAAGCTGCATTTGGTGGTATTTAAGTCAATATATGGCTTAAGCCAAGCTGATTGGTCGAATTGAAGTACCCGGTGCACTTTTTTCAGGATGAGTCCATGTGATAAGCATTGCTTCAAATTTCGGTAGTGTATAACATATTTAGTTTTTGGATGTAATGTTGTCAAAAGCTTTTCTAATTTTGCTCCAGGTGGTGCTGCATGCTCAGAGCAAAGCGGTAAGTCCTTATGCTTATCATGTAGATGTTGAGGATAATCCAAGTCGACTTCGAATATGTACCCAGTTGGAGAATCATCAGGAATTTCGGAAACGTCAATATTGGGAACATCAACCCATTTGAATCCTCCGGTTGGTAAATGCTGTGACATGGCCCATACACAAAGGTTATTCACATCATAATACATCAAGTATTTCTCTTTCTCCTCAGGCTTAAAATCATCCATATCTTTGTTATTGGCTTTACTATATCTGTTCGAACATTGACTTATACCACCTCGAATGCCTCTCTCTATGAATAGCAGTATATCTACGTCGGTTATCAGCTCTAATTTCACATTAGTGTATTTTAGTATAGCATCCCATGCTGGGCCTGGCATGGTGTAATAATATGCTGGATCTAAATTGTATGTCTTCATGCACACTTCTCGAAAGTTCTCAAACACATCGGCCAATAGGAGAACATCAGTCTTAAGGTATAGATCTGAATATTCACCAATTGTTTGTATTTCAAATTTTTGCCAGACCTCTTCAGCATGATTGTAGTCCTCAGGAGATATAGCACTGTCAGCCAGTTTATTGTAGAACGCTTCCTGTGTTGGCAAGTTCCGGAAATCCAATTTATCCCAGTCATCAATAAAATCATATGGGAAGACACCCTTGCGTGTAAGAAGTTTGATAGTGTCATCATCCAATCACTGCCATACTGATCTTGTAGTGTTTAATTTATCCATCGGCAGCAATGATGATAGCTTATTTAAAGATTCAGCCATAAAACGGAAGGAACCGATGAATCTGAATTTTATGTAGCTGCCGTCCATGTGCTTGGTGAACGAGATATATCTTTCCTTGTTTATTGGCAAGAGATCAAGAGCTAGTCTCGGACGTGGGAGGGAGTGCCGGTTTGTAATGGACAACTGAGTCGATTTAATAATTCAAATATAAAATTTTTATTAATACTTCACTGCTTATAATTATATCACAATTCATTTACTACAAACTACTATAAAATTCAATATACAATTCAACAAAAAATTCAAATCAAACAAAACAAATTAAAAATTCAACCAAAATTCAAAGTGACGATTCCGTAGTCCGGCTCCTTTAATTCGTCTTATTGTAGAAAAAGGAAGAGGAAGAATTAATCGTCTATGAGAAATGAGTTCTAGAATAAAGAAGAAGGAGTCTTAATCGTCTATGAGAACAGTATTCCTATATAAATTTAAGAGTGCTATTTTTAAGCACACGGGCAGCAAAATGCTACTATAAACAAGAAGAAGATAACAGATTATTCTCTGCAGCAGAATTATTCTTCTGCGTAAATGTGAGCAGCAGATTATTCTCTGTAGCAGAATTATTCTTCTGCGTAATTATGAGCAGGAGATGTAGCAGATTATTCTCTGCAGCAGAATTATTCTTCTGCGTAATTATGAGCAGGAGATGTAGCAGATTATTCTCTGCGGCAGAATTATTCTTCTGCTTAGGTGTGGGCAGGAGATTGCAGATTATTCTCTGCGGCAGAATTCTTCTTCTGCTTAGGTGTGGGACGGAATATTGGAAATAATAGGACTTACAGATTATTCTCTGAAATATAGAATTATTCTTCTATTTTGGAGGTTGGGAATGATATTCTTGTCGTTCGGATTATTCTCCGAATCAGATGAGCTCTGAAACAAGTATGATTTTCTTCTGCGGCTCGTCGGCTTTATATAGCCGCTGCATCCAGTTATATCTGTTTCGCCTCTTGGTGTTGCCCTAGTGACGGCTTTTGCATTTACTTAACTTAGGTAAGTTTTGCTTTCTTCTATTGTTTTATTTATTTATTAGTTATGTTTTGTGTTTTTAGATGAAGTGTGGCTTCAAAGGGCCTTTTATGGATGCTTTTGCAGCAGCAGTGCTGTGTGCTTTAGATGAAAACGAATGATCCAGGATGCTGCATTTGAATGGTTTTTTTAGATAAGTATCAAGCTTTTATGATTTTTCTTTAGATTTGATACTTTGTGCTTTCTTTATTAAGTATTTCAGGAAATATCAACAAGAGAATGCATCTGGGGGACATAGATACATCAGTGGACTGAACATTCTTACTTGCATTTAAGTGTCAGATTTTATTATTATTATTAAGTTATTTATCAATTAATTGAAAAACTCCATGCAATAAACACATCGGTGGACTGAACAGTTTAGTTTATCCATCGGCAGCAATGATGATAGCTTATTTAAAGATTCAGACATAAAACGGAAGGAATCGATGAATCTGAATTTTATGTAGTTGTCGTCCATGTGCTTGGTGAACGAGATATATCTTTCCTTGTTTATTGGCAAGAGATCAACATTTCCTGGGAAAGATGTAGCTATATCCTTAATAATGAAGTGAGCATCATATCCGGATAAATTGTGAAAAATGACTGGAACTATGGAGCAATCTTGGTACATCAGATTGCATGCATTGTGCGCTGGCCCTCGGTATTTTCCTGTTAACAGAATTTATGAAAAAAATGAATCGAATTATGATTCTCAGTATTTACCTGTTAAGTGGCAATGGTCCCGGACTCGTTCTTCATCGGCTGCAAACGTTTTTTCTACATATATGGCAGCAAGTATTTTCCATATGTGAACGCCGTTTCTCTTTAGTCAGGGGCTGCTTGGCCTGATGTTCAGCTTTTCCTGTACAGCTATGGATGCAATTTTTTGCAATTCTAATGCAAACCATTTTTGACAGTCCTTGCCTCGATATGCTCTGTAATGAGAGCTTAGCATCATGTTTGCAGTGGAAATAGAATCCTATGCTGTGAACTTCATGTTCCTGCATTCGCTGTGTATTTTGATCGTTTCCCTGAATCGGCTACAATATTGACTCAAGATCTGCATACACACAAAACGGGACTGGATTCTTATGGTTATAATTCTTATATTCCAACCATTTCTTTTCCTCTGAGGGAAACATAATTCTGCAATCGTTTTGCTTCTCACATTCAGGAGTGTGTGAAGCTAATTTTTCTTCAGAGTAAAAGTAGAGCAAACATCTGTCGCATATGTACACTCTAGACTTATGTTTCGAAGTTTGTCCCGATATAAGGCGTGAAAGATCTTTAATCCAACAGAAATGATATCTGCTGGCATCATCATCATCATCGTCATCATCATCCATATGATCTTCATCATCATCAGCCTGGTCATAGTCATCTTGCGGCATTAAGAGTTTTACATGTTGCTCCATCTTGTGTTTCGTAAGTCTAACTGGAACTGTGGTGTAGAAACGCTCTTTCACTAGGATGAACACGTTTATTGATAAATCGTTCTGGCCTTCAAATTGCGTTATTTGCTTAAGGTCATGGGAAATGTTATTCCAGTTAAATTTAGCACAGTACAATAATGTGGATATGATGAGATCCTATTGGTGTTAATATTTACAGGATATAGCGCTGATGTTATTGCCCACGCGAAGCATGCTTCATCATTATTTTTCACATTAATGCAAGCTTGCTTTAAAGCAATCTCCTTTGGCAGAGGTATATAAAATGATCCCGGAATCGGTTCAAACTTGTTGATATGCACCGCTAAATGTATTATAGAATGCACAGCCCAACCACTATCTTTCTCTTGAAACTCTTCTAGTTGAGTGAGTATTGGGTCGTATATATTTAATTTAAACCACTCATTCAAATTATCCTTCACACTGATTGGGGCAGTTCTTGCTTGGAAGTACTTAATGTCTTTAATAACTTCATTATCACCAGTTTCTTTAATAAACTCACCGCAAAACGTTGTAGCAACTTTAATATGATATTGTTGTTTTAGTGTATTCTTAATGCGGCGAGCGAGTAATTTGGAAGCATCTTGCATAAACAGCTTAGGATCTAGGTGGCTTATATTCACGATAACACCTGCCCTAATTCTTCCTACGAATGCTGTTTTTATTTCTTCCCACTTAACAAAATTACTTCTTATTACTCGTTGATTAATTCCTCCACCTCGATGGGGAGCTTTGATTAACAATCTCAACGATTTAATTTGAGCTGTCCAAATGTCGTTTTCTAGCATTCTTATTACACTTCCGAAATGCTGCTTGATATTTACGAATGTTTCTGTTGCAATCTTTAATAATATTGTTTTTATTCACAAAATTTGCATCACTTAAACACTTCAAAACGTCTTCTCGCAATTTCTTAATTAATGAAAAACTTTCATTTAATAACGTGATAGACATTTTTAATTTTTTTATTCAACACTAACACTTTGAATCACTTAGATTGACTGGTGCTCCCCAAGAGTTTGCTTGCGCTTTTATAGCAACGGTTTGTAAACATGAATGATCCTGCTGCTACAATAATCATTGCACAGGATGAATTCCAACGAATTTGCTTACAGGCTGAGATGATATCGAATTACAGGATAACAAAATCACTCAAATTAATTTGATTACTTTATACTGCTGGCCGAATTTGCAAAGAAGATTGCTTACATGAATGCATACATGAAAATGTGAAAATTTGTTTACATTCCAATGAAACGTTTCGATCGGTAAAATTCTTGGAACAATAAAATTTTTGGCTGCCTACAGGAAGTGTGGTATCAAATTATATGAAAAGAATAAACATGAATCATTTGCTGATATTGCTTAAATTTGTTTACAGCAGGATGTGAAAATTTGCTTACGAATTCCAATGAAACGTTTCGATCAGTAGAATAAACATGAATCATTTGCTGATATTGCTTAAATTTGTTTACAACAGGATGTTTACGAATTCCAATGAAACGTTTCGATCAGTAAAATTCTTGGAATTGGGTTGCTTACAGGAAGTGTGGTATCAAATTACATAAATCATTCAGCTTAATGTGCTGATATTGCAAATTTGCTTTAAACAGGATTAAACTTGTTTTGGAATCATGACTAGAAATTGAAGAGCTGAATCAGATTTGCAATCAGTTTTATTTTGGAATTCAAGGAAGCAACAACGACTTAGAGTAAATCAATGGTTGGCGCAATGGAAGAACTAAAGAAGCTGGAGCAATACTCACCAACCCTGAAGACAGCCCAAATGGAGCTGGGCCAGAAATATAAGGTTGTTGCAGCAAGGCCATGCAAAACTGCATTTGGAGATCGTGTGGTTCTCGAGTTGGAAAACTACCATCTTTTTCTTCCTTCGAGGTACAGCAGAATTTCAGAGGACTCTTTGACTGAAACAAACACCAAGGGAGACTTCTACGTAATCAATAAAGGAACAATCGGACGTTCATACAAAATTGAATTTGTTCAGCATGACGAAAAAATTTGTACCCAATTAATTATTATAATCGTTAAATAAAAAAATCAATAATGTGAAACTAGTTTGTTTATTATTAATATTTCTAAATTATTAGTGATAATGACAAGGACCTTGGGAGACATATGCTCTGGATCGCTTTCGTTTCCAAGATAGGATTCTTCACTTATATTGCTACCAATTTTGAATACAGAACATAGGGAAAAAGTTTATAACTTAAGATTAGAAATAAATAATTAATTTGGATGTGAATAAATAAATAAATATTGAAATTTAATTTTGTTTGACAACATTATTTTCAGCAAAAGGAATTGTATCAATACACCTCACAGCAACCATATTTTTACCTTAAACTTGAAGTTTTCTATTAAATATTTACAGCAAGTGTTGATATTACTTAAATTTGTTTATTTTATGAGAATACCAGTAAAGCGCATCACACCACATTACTAATTGCCAAATTAGCTAATTACCAACCAAGCTGCTAATTGCCAATTAGCTAATTGTTTGAACAAATGTCGCTTATATCTCGAAAACCAAAGCCCGTAGAGGATTTGTGATGAAACTTCGTCCCCCTCCCACCCCACACCACCAAGAATCCATTTCCATGAGCAAAAATAACTTGAAATATTAATACGCTAATATCTCGAAAACCAGAGCCGTAGTGGATTTCTGATGAAAATTTCATTACGCCCCCCCCCCCCTCCCTATCTCCAACATACCACCCCTCTAGAATCCATTGGCATGAACAAAAATTTCCTACTATTAACTTTAATAATTAGTTCTAAACCAAAAGCCTACATTTAGGCGCTCAAGAAAAATCAATTATTGCTAATACCTAAAACAACAAAAGCCTACATTTAGGCGCACCACACATCCAAAAAAGTGAAGCAAAAAACTTCCCGAAACCGCAGCATGCTGCTACGTGTGGGCAAAAGTGAAGCAAAAAACTTCCCAAAACCGTAGCATGCTGCCACGTGTGGGCCAAAAGTGAAGCAAAAATTTTCACATATCCAAGAGAATCGTACCACACATCCAAGAAAGCCGTCGTACCGGAGCATGCTGGTAGTACCGTAGCATGCTGCCACGTGTGGCTCAAAAGTGAAGCAAAAAACTTCACATATCCAAGAGAATCGTACCACACATCCAAGTAAGCCGTAGTACCCGAGCATGCTGGTAGTATCGGCTAATGTCTCACTGACATCTTCTAGAATCTGCTCATGGTGATGTCATGTTGTGAAATTCGAATGATGCTGAACAAAGCCTACATTTAGACGCAGCGCCCCCATGAGCAAAAAACACTTGAATTATTACTAATATTAACTATATCTAAAAAGGTACAATCGCTAATATCTCGAAAACCATACATAGCCCGTAGAGGACTTCTAACAAAAATTTTACCCCCCCCCCCCCCCCCCTCTAACCCTCGTCCCTATAACACCTTCTAGAATCTATTGATATGAACAAAACTATCCTACGTAGCTTGAACTATTAATAATAGTAACTATATCTGAAAAGGTAAAATCGCTAATATCTCGAAAACCAGAGCCCGTAGAGGATTTCTGATGAAAATTTCTTCCCCCCTAATACCAACACCTCAACCATCTAGAATCCATTGGCATGAACAAAAATTTCCTAGCGTTAACTTTAATTATTACTAATATTAGTTCAAAACCAAAAGCCTACATTTAAGCGCACCACATATCTATTTAAGAAAACCGTAGTACGGGAGCATGCTGGTAGTACTTGCTAATGCCGCTAGGGCGCAGTCAAGACCAAATAACACATCTCGGTAATACCGATTAATCCCGCTAGGGCGCAGTCGAGACTCAATGAAACCAAAAGCCTACATTTAGGCGCATCACATATCTATTTAAGAAAACCGTAGTACGGGAGCATGCTGGTAGTACTTGCTAATGCCGCTAGGGTGCAGTGAAGACCAAATGACACATCCCGGTAGTACCGAAAAATCCTGCTAGGGCGCAGTCGAGACTCAATGGTGCACCCAAGTCACAATGGTGCATCCAAGGGGCAATGGCGTATCCAAGACACAAACCAATACAACCAAGGCACAAACCTACATTTAGCACGGACTCAAACCACCTAACGACGGTGGCGCCATCCGTGGCGAAATCCTGGAGGCATACCCGCATAGCTTATCTACTTACCACAAGTAAATAAATTTTTTTTTATCAAAAGATTCTAACACACTCGTTGCAATAAAATTTCTTTTTTGATAATAATCCAACTTTCTTCTCTTTTCAGAAATAATGTTAAACTACGATGAAAATCAGATTATACCACAGGTATATAATTTTTCCGATCAAAAGATTCTAACACACTCGTTGCAATAAAATTTCTTTTTCTAATAATCCAACTTTCTTCTCTTTTCAGAAATAATATTAAACCACGATGAAAATCAAATTATACCACAGGTAAATAATTTTTCCGATCAAAAGATTCTAACACACTCGTTGCAATTTTCCTCCTAATAACCGAAATACTTTTCCACGAAGCACCGAAAACTCATCAAACAGGGAGAAGAAAAAAAACTCAGCCCAGCTGGAGTTTTTTCAGTAAGTACCGCACGCAATGGTTCTTAACCACCCGCTTGCTCAGAATCAACTGCCTCAACTCTACGCAGTCTCCCTACATTCGCGACGAGCGCCTTCGTTTAACACCGGCTCTGTTCGTGTGTCTTGTGCCCACCGCTAGGCGAACATTTTTCGTTTTTCGGGAATTTTAGATGAAATTTTGCGCTGGTTCTACTGCCTGCGTACGGGTGTGTGTGTGTATTCTTTTCTAGCTAACGAATATCTCTTTAACACAAAATTTTTCGAGGAATTTGTTCAGGCGGTCCTGCTGCAATACATTGCATGATGGTGTCATGCGATGTAACTATTACCGCTAGGCGAATTACAGTTTTCGTCGTCTCGATGTGGGTGACTAGTGGTGAGTCTTGCATGAGAAATTGTAAATTGTGCGTGTTTTGCACAATTTAGAATTTTATCACTTTGCATATTTTTGCTTTTCTTTGCAGGATTTTTTTTTCGTACTATGAAGAAGTAGCATAGGGCTACTTCTCCAGAACATCTAAATTTTATCCTTTTCAGGAATTTTGTAATATGGAGAACTAGCATAGGGCTACTTCTCGAAAATATCTAAATTTTGACTTTTACAGGAATTTGTACTATGGAGAACTGGCATAGGGCTACTTCTCGAAAATATCTAAATTTGGCTTTTTACAGGAATTTTGTAATATGGAGAAGTAGCATAGGGCTACTTATCGAAAATATCTAAGTTATATCCCCTTTCTAGGTACCTCTGGGAATTCATGGGGGTTTCTCTACAGACTTAGAGGAGCCAAACAAACAGTAGCGTAGGGGGGTATACGCTACAGCGTGGGGACGACCCACCGAGAATAGAGTCTCGTGCCGGGCAAAATGAGGAAGGGGGAGAAAAGAACATTTGTGTTATAAAGATATAAAATCTTTTTCTTTAGTTTCTCTGAAGAATTACCTGAGTAGTTTTTACAAGTCACATAAATGATTATCTGAAATGAAAACAGGAAATTTGTGCGATAAAAAAATATGGAAGTTTTTTGAGATTCTTTGAACACGTGACTGAATACAAAAGTGCTGACAAAAAAAATACTATAGTAAATTATCACTTACCTGGGCGTAAAAGTAGTCGTCGCGCCTGTACTTCGCCACTCACCTTATTGTGCGTTAGCCCGTATTGTACATAGTGTAGATTCCCCTTTACACATCCGAAAGCACCCTCAAGAGGTGACAAGGATTAAAATAAAAGAGGACAATGCGCCCAAATATCAGAAGCAAAAGCCACCATCGAGTAGCCTACGCCTACAGTTTACGGAATGAGGAAAGGAGGGTGCACCCGATCAACATTAATCCCAGGTTTTGTACATAATTAAGGCATTCTTTTGGCATTCCACCTTCCGTGGCTTGTATTTTCAATTATATTTTTATTTTGCTTTATTATTATAAATTTTTCTTTCTTGTATTGGTAATAATTGCATGCACGCTTTAGTATAGTGTAAAACAGCTAGTAGGGTCTATGTTAGTTCTATGTTTTTTTTGTGTTATCCCCATTAGTTCTGTATGGTTAAATGTGAGCAACGAGGTGAGTCGCAAGTGTGTGGCATATCCATATTAAATATCCGAGAGGCGCCCGTCACAAATATCGTTTTTTCTTTTGCCCATATCCACCTTTATGCGTTTATTTTTTTTGGGTAATTTTAGGGCACTGCAGGTCAACATGCATATGTAAGAACTCTAGAGGAGGAGGGGGCATGGTCGCGGGTAAGGCCCTTGGACGCGCACACGCACAATTAAATGGGGCTAAGAATATTCTTCTGACTGTGACATCTTAGCCAGGGTGGAAGGGGGCGATGGGCCCATACCAAGTCCGGTCGGGACTTCATCACCATCTGAAGTCTACGTTCCCTCTTTCTCTCTCTCAATCTCTGCGTCGCTCTTTCTTCGGGTGACTTATGAATTGTCCGGCGTCGCAGGGATGTTCACTCTGTACTCTCTTTTGCATTTCAGTGATCAACAACAACAGGAATTTTCAATTTTCCTTCTTTCCTTTCAGCCCTAGATTTTTCATTCCAGCTTTTCGGATTTCAGGTAGCACCAGGAGACCGAGCCGAGGTTGACTTTATTTTGAGCATTTTTCCTCTTCTGTCCGTGTGTCAGTCCGTGGTCCAGATATCGTTGAGCAACATTTTCCTTTCATATATTATCATCAAGGGATGTGGGTGGCAAAAACCATCCCAAACCGGCTTATCGCTAGCGGAAATATGCTGTGCGGCCACCCACACTAATCCCGAGATAAATTTTGTAGCAAGATGTGGCGGTTGCAGCGCCTATCTGCATTCATTGTAAGATGGATGTAGGTAGGTCTGACAACGGGCGCGCTCTGCGCTACACAATAAACCCAAAGAAGTACATAACAATAGGCTGATAAAATGCAAATTTAAATAAGGAAACATTACTGATGATATAGCATAGACATTGTTAATATAATTTATAACAAATTACCTACACATAAGAATAGGTAATACTAAGTAAAAACCTGTCATGACAGACTAAGTAACCTAATAAGAATACTAAAGAGCTCAGGATAATTAAATAAATTGAAAGTAGAATAAATACCATAACATAAGTACTGTAACGTAAAAGCGTGGCAGTCGTCGGAGCCATCTATCCCACTTCTACCTGGAGATAAATAGTTCCGCAATTGACACCTCTTGCTACAAAAATCATGTCCAGGATATGCGTGGGTGGCTGCACAGCAATTGTCGTCAGCGATCAGTCGGCTAGGGGGAGTCCTTGCCACCCACATCCCTTCAATGCTTGTAAAGCTGTGCACTACATCATTACGACGATAGCTCAGGCAGACAGACGGACAGTAAAGGAATGAATTTTGTATGTGTGACTGCAAACGGACAGACGGACATTACAAAGAGAAAAAGAAATCTATCGAGGCTTCTTCTTCCTGGTGGGACCACCTAAAAGCCTGAAAAGGAGAAAAGTTATTTAATTAAAAGAAAAAATTATTCAAGAGAGCGAAAGACCTCAGCAACGCCGAACAAGTATTGGTTCACCCGGAGAGTTTACGACGCTGTAAAGACGAACGAACGACAGAGAGAGAGAGAGAGCGAGTGAGAGTCTCTGATGATGTTGAGACTCACGCTTTGGGTACTATTGGGCCCAGACGCCCCCATACACCCCGGCTAAGCCTCCAAAGCCTTGATGATATGCTCAGCCCCATGCGTTCGTGTGTATTAAGGAGTCACGTCACCGCCGATCTGCCAATCAACCCCCTCTTCATGGAACCTTTTCCATCACGCTGTGGCTAAAAGGACAGCAACGCAATAAGGACGGGTTCCAGGAGTGGTACACTAAATGCTTCATGTCGGGCCGAAAGAAAAAAAAATGGAAAAAAAAGAAGAAAAAAAAATATTAACTGCTCAGACGTTAAGCTATCAATAACGTTTAATGAAAGGTATTACTTGTGGCTCTACCACTATTCAGTCATCCTTTTACAAACTCTTATAAATTAAATCCTTTCCTTAACTACCCTATGCCCTAATAGCTGATGTTGTAGATAGCAACTGAAACAAGTTGGCTTGCGCACCAACGCAACAGAATATAAACTACAAGCAAGGAACTGACATACTAAATATAAATTTAAAAATAAAAAAGGAAGAAAAAAAAGGTATATATACATGTATATGAAAAGCACAATGTAGTCACAAAATAAATAAAAAAATAAAAAGAGATACAAAAAAAATGTTAGCTACTGAAGCTTGCCTACCTACCAAGCTGGTAGGGGAGTAGAATGAATCCCACGCTGGCTCGTACAATAGTTGAAGAGGGTGCACCCTGTGTAGTGAAATTGTATTCTCCTCGCTCCTACTTCCACGTTATTTAATTACTGGCTTTCTGGGCTCATTGGCCTCTTTTTTTGTTGTTTTGTTTAAACACTTCTTAACTTTTTTATTTGTTTAATCCTTACCCCTGTGCCTTATAAAACATGCTAACTAGGCCAAGTGAGCGGCGGGAACCTTGCTATGACACGAAAAAAACTGACGCCACTTAGTCTGAGCAGGCATTTGTTTCACACAAACAAAAAAAAACCAAAAAATGTTAATAATTCACTAAATCGTGTATAACCCAGGTTGTTCAAGATCGTAGAGATATTAATCAGAATCACCTTTTTACAAACTAGTCCAAATTTCATTCTATTCCCAGAAATAATGAACACGGCGTGATACCACAAAAAAATTACAATCATACCACAAGTAAGCATAACTTGCGATTCAAGATTTCTAATGCAGTCGTTGTAATAACATTTCCTTTTATATTAATCCAAATTTTCTTCTGACTTCAGAAATAATGTTTACGGCATGAAACCGCAAAAAGGAAGATAAGATCATACTACCGGTAAATGGATTTTTCGATCTAAGATTTCTAACACGCTGTAGTGATATTTTCATTTCTATTAAACCAAATTTTCTTCTATTTACAGAAGTAATGTCAAACCACAATAAAAACTAAATTATACCACAGGTAGATATATCTTGCGATTAAAGACTCATAATGCACTCGTTGTAATAAGATTTTCTTCTATACTAATCCAAATTTTCTTCTATTCACAGAAGTAATGTTCACTGCGTGATACCACAAAGAAAAAGATAAAATCATACCACAGGTGAGTATATTTTCCGATCGAAGATTTCTAATGCATTCGTGGTAATAAAATTATCTGTTATACTAATCCAACTTTCTTCTCTTTACAGAAGTAATGTCAAACTACAAATGAAGATTTATTGTACCACCGGTAAGTAATTCTTGCGATCAAAGATTTCCAATACACTCGTAGTAGCACAATTG
Source organism: Dioctria linearis (assembly GCA_963930735.1). Lineage (NCBI taxonomy): Eukaryota > Metazoa > Arthropoda > Insecta > Diptera > Asilidae > Dioctria > Dioctria linearis. The sequence goes on along the minus strand of OZ005743.1, from coordinate 74,749,719 downwards.
CCTTTTATACTAATCCAAATTTTCCATTTATTTCCAGAAAGAATGTACACAGTTAAAACAGTTAAATTGTACCACTAGCAAATAGATTTTTTTTATCAAAAGATTCTAACACACTCGTTACATTAAAATTTCTTTTCATATTAATCCAACTTTCTTCTCTTTTCAGAAATAATGTTAAACCACGATCAAAATCGAATTATACCACAGGTAGATAATTTTTCCGATCAAAACATTCTAACACACTCGTTGCAATAAAATTGCTGTTTATATTAATCCAACTTTCTTCTCTTTTCAGAAATAATGTCAAACCACGATGAAAATCAAATTATACCACAGGTAAATAATTTTTCCGATCAAAAGATTCTAACACATTCTTTTTTGATAATAATCCAACTTTCTTCTCTTTTCAGAAATAATGTTAAACTACGATGAAATCAAATTATACCACAGGTATACGATTTTTCCGATCAAAAGATTCTAACACACTCGTTGCAATAAAATTTCTTTTTATAATAATCGAACTTTCTTCTCTTTTCACAAATAATGTTAAACCACGATGAAAATAATCAAATTATACCACAGGTAAATAATTTTTCCGATCAAAAGATTCTAACACACTCGTTGCAATGTACCTCCTAATTACCGAAATACTTTTCCCCGAAGCACCGAATACTCATCAAACAGGGTGAAGAAAAAAAACTCAGCCCAGCTGGAGTTTTTTCAGTAAGTACCGCACGCAATGGTTTTTAACCTGCTCAGAATCAACTGCCTCAACTCTACGCAGTCTCCCTACATTCGCGACGAGCGTCTTCGTTTAACACCGGCTCTGTTCGGGTGTCTTGTGCCCACCGCTAGGCGAACATTTTTCGTTTTTCGGGAATTGTAGATGAAATTTTGCGCTGGTGCTACTGCCTGCGTACGGGTGTGTGTGTATTCTTTTCTAGCTAACGAATATCTCTTTAATACAAAATTTTTCGGGGAATTTGTTCAGGCGGTCCTGCTGTAATATATTGCATGATGGTGTCATGCGATGTATTACCGCTAGGCGAACTACATTTTTCGTCGTCTCGGTGTGGGTGACTAGTGTTGAGTCTTACATGAGAAATTGTAAATTGTGCGTGTTTTGCACAATTTAGAAATTTATCACTTGCAATATTTTTGCTTTTCTTTCTTTGCAGAATTTTTTTTCCCCTACTATGAAGAAGTAGCATAGGGCTACTTCTCGAGAACATCTAAATTTTATCCTTTTCAGGAATTTTGTGAAATGGAGAAGTAGCATAGGGCTACTTCTCGAAAATATCCAAATTTTGACTTTTACAGGAATTTGTACTATGGAGAAGTGGCATAGGGCTACTTCTCGAAAATATCTAAATTTGGCTTTTTACAGGAATTTTGTAATATGGAAAACTAGCATAGGGCTACTTCTCGAAAATATCTAAGTTTTATCCCCTTTCTAGGTACCTCTGGGAAATCATGGGGTTTTCTCTACAGACGTAGAGAAGCCAAACAAACAGTAGCGTAGGGGGGTACACGCTACAGCGTGGCGACAACCCACCGAGAATATAGTCTCGTGCCGGGAAAAATGAGGAAAGGGGAGAAAAGAGAGAAGGAAAGGAAAAAAAACACAAGAAGGTTGACTCGGGAGGTGTACTATGGGTAATACATTTGCAGCCGCGCCCAATGTGGGGACAAACCAGAAGAGTCTCGAGCCGGGCATACGCTAGACCCTGGGTTTGGGTAAGTAAGTAAGCATTTATTTTCCATAAGTACAATAAGACAAAAGCCTTTTATTAGTACTACTAAATTACACTAAGCTTAAAGTAAATCAAAGAGATGATAGTTTCTATCGAAAAGAAAAATGAAAAATTCTTTATTCTAAAACTACAACGACAAAAAAAATAGAAATGAGAGAAAATAACAAACAAGAGTAGGAAAACAAAAGAGAAAGAGAAAAAAAATAATAATAGTAAAGTAAACCAAAAATAAAATAAAAATGAAAATAAAAAAAAATAAGGGTAACTAAAATACGTAAATTCGGTAGCGAACAAAAGAAAATAGCACAAAAAAGAAGAAAGATCCTACTGCAGGTACCGTCAATTGATTGCAATTGATTAGGAAATCATTATCCATATGACGTGTGCTGCCAGAGTAACCGTTTAAAGCTAGAGGCCGAACTCTCGCGCTGAATGGAAGCCGGAAGAGCGTTCCAAATGCGAATAGTTTGAACATAGTAAGAAGCATTCAAAACAAAATATTTAAAGCGAGGCAATAGTAAATCGCAACGTCTGTCACTACGCAAGAAGTTTAAAAATTCATACAGGTAGGCTGGTCTACGTGTGTTCATTATGTTATGCAGGAAAAGTAATGCCTTCCGTTGCAAATGCGTTTCCAAAGAGCAATTCAAAATTATGTGTCGAAAAGGAGAGATGTGATCATGCCTACGTAGCCCAAACGCGAGCCTAATGGAATCGTTATAGGCTACTGCAAGCTTACGCTTACAGCGTGAATCGAGTTTGGGGAAGATGAGTGAACCATGCATTAGTTGCGGCAATATCAGGGTCATGACCAGCCTCATGCGAAGGTTGGTGGGAAGCAGATCAGCATACAGCCAGAGTCGACGAAGCACACCTTAAACCTTCCTCAGTATCATTTTAATATGGTCACAGCAACCAATTTGAAAATTGAGTATAATGCCCAAGTTTTTCACTTTCTGTACATATGGTATGGTTGAGAGATTGAGTTCTATCGGGGGAAAATAGGAAGGGTCACAACTTCCTCTACCTACCGCTAGTGCTTGAGGCTTTTGGGGGTTAAGTGTCAGATTATTAGCAATTGACCAGTCTAAGATGTTGTGAAGATCTTCGTTGATACTGCTAACACAGTCCTCTAAGAGACCAATGGGACGATCAAGGTATATTTGTACATCATCAGCGTACAAACGGACGGAGCTATTTTTGATGACAGTAGGCAAATCATTAATAAACAAACTAAAAAGAAGAGGTCCTAATATTTATCCTTGTGATACACCGGCAGTCAAGCGAAGCCTAGTGGAAGTAACTTCATTGACTCTAACCCGCTGCGAGCAATTCTCCAAAAAGCTACTAATTAACTTCAGCGCAGGTGAGTCAAAAGCAAAGAAGCTCCTTAGTTTGCTAAGAAGCATCATATGATCAATACTATCGAAGGCTTTCGTGAAGTCGAGTAGGACCAAGAGCACAATGCGATCATCGTCCAAGCCTTTCTAATGTCCGTAGTGATTTTTAGAAGAGCTGTCTCACAACTATGCCCAGAGCGAAAGCCTGACTTCCAACGGAATTTATATGATCTAAGTGTTCAGATATTTGATTTGCCATTAGTTTTTCTAGAGTCTTCGCAAGAAAACATAGTAGGCTTATTGGCCTAAAATCCTTGACGTCCCTTGGAGAAGTGTTTTTAGCAATTGGAACTACTAGCGGTTCCTTCCAAAGTGAGGGAAATTCACCGAACGTTAAGCAGCTATTGAATATCTTGGTGATAGGGCCAATAATGAAGGGTAAGATAAGCTTCACAAAACGCGGAGGGATACCATCAGGTCCAATAGCTTCGGATTGAATAGAGACGATAGCAGAGGCGGCCTCAGTCTCATCAACGCAACGAGAACAGAATTCTGATCCAGAGTGAACAATAGGCATATCCGGGAAGGCCGATGAAGAGCCAGCATGGATTTCGTTTCCATTTCTAGAGGTAAAAAACTTGTTGAGCTCATCAGCGTCTAGGTCACATGCAGAGGCATCACCACCACTGACACCCAAGCCACGCAAGACTCTCCAAAGCTTCCTAGGTGGGACATCACAACCTAACTTGGACGAATAATATAAGAACTTTGCATCTCTCACTTTTTTATTGACAAGATTTCGCAGTTTTTTAAATACAGATAGACTATTAGGAGATTTAAGCCTTCTATACTGACGGTATAGGAAGTCACGCTCAGAGATTAATTTCTTTATCTCCGGAGAGAACGAGGGGCTACCTTTTATTTTTGTGATTTTAGACTGAAACGGGGCATATTTATTAAGCAAGTATGAGAGTACTTCATTAAAAGCATGTACATTTAAATCAAGAGAGTGTGTTAGGGAAGCAGCGTTTCGTCCCAATACCAAATTCCAGTCTATATTTCTGCACTCCTCGAATAAACAAGTAGTATTAATAGATTCGAAGTTACGAAATTTTACTAGGCGAGAAGGAGTAGATTTATCTACAATGGGTACATTATATTTAAGGAATATGATGTCGTGGTCGAGGTTGGCAGGAGGGGAAAGTTGCGAATGGCGTATTATACGGGAGGGGTCAGTGGTGAGTAAGAGATTTAACTGAGAAGGGGATTCAGTATTGAAATATGTAGGGGAAGAATTAACTACTCTGAGATGTAAAGATTGCACGAAAGATAGAAATGCATCTCACAGATTATCATTACGAAGCATATTGACATTGAAGTCGCCAGCAACAATAATGTGAGAGTATCTATGCGATAAAGCAGACAGAGAATCATCGAAGATGCCTACACTGTCGGGATCAAATAATCTTGGCGGGCAGTAGACAGAGGAAAGAGCGCATTTATCGAGCCCAGTATCAACCTCTACGCAGATGAATTCTAGTGCACTATCGCGGGAGTGGCACAATATCTTAGATTTAAAACATTCCTGAATGTAAGTTGCAGCGCCGCCCCCGACCCTTCCCTCCCTGTCACAACGTAAGAGCTTGAAACCAAGTATTGAGACAAGAGCTGCAGGAGTGCTTGGAGTAAGCCAAAACTCACTGATGAGAATCGCATGCAGGTCCGTCCCCGAAAACATCTCTCTCACCTCATCTATCTTCGACCTGATACTCCTAGCAATCAAGTAACAGACGTTGAGACCCACCGTGTTTCCGTTCAGTATATTAACCAAAGTTCTTACGCTGTTCTCGCTAAAGGAATTATCAACCATAATCGAGCAGTATTACGCACAAGAGTCGACCACCAGCTTCACAGTCACGGCCATAATTGATGCAGCAAGAGTACAAAATATGAAAAATGAACATTACAATCAAACGATCAGCATCTGCAGAGGTAATATAATTCAAAAACATAAAAGAAATAATGAGGAAAAGAACAGAGTAGGCAACAAGAACTAACTTATAGCGAAGACTTAAAAATAAAAAATAAACATGTATAGCGAGCATGGATATTATTTCATCAGTAGGTTTAATGTCGTTCATCCGCATCCACATTTAATTCAATTGGTTGTTGAAGCAAGGGCGGTCAGCTGATCTGCGTTTAAGATTCTAAGGGAGGCCTCATTTCTATTTTTTTTTAACATATACCAGACCATTAACCGTGTAGACAGATGATAGCTTCTTTAGTTTAAACAATTTGAGGGCCTCACGAAGCAGCTGGTGATTATGAGAAGTGAGACTCTCATAAACGTAAACAAAATTATCGGAGGAGAATCCATTGAGTTCCCGTAGTTAAATCTGCCTATGTGTCCGCACTGCAGAGAAAAATGAATTCTTTTCGTTGGCACAAGAGAAGCAAACAATTAATGGTCGGTCAGCTGTTATGGATTTGTTTTGGTTGTTTTTCTTCAAGCGAAAGGCCACAGAGTAAGATGAAAGTTCATGATGGAGTATGCATGACAATTCCTTCAACAGGTTAATCGGACTCTCGTTAGGCATCTCAGGAATGCCCCTGATGACTGCCTCGCCTAGTCGGCTGATACGTCGTAATTCGTCATTATCAGTAACGAGTTTTTTATAATTTAACTCCAAATCAGATAATCTGTTCTCGCAGGCATTCAAACGGACAGGCAGGCCGCCCACTACGTCATCAATTTTGCATAGCAGGCGATTTTCGACGTCGGCAATTGACGCTTGCAATCGGAATTCAAATAGCTGCAGCAAACTATTGAATTTGCAAAATAGATTGTGGTCTGCACTTGATCCAGTGGTATTGTTTAACAAATTGGCATACATAAGCATTCACCTTTTTTTGGTTGGTAATTATTGTGAGATATTACTACATATAATCGGCTACTGCTTCTCTCTTGGGTACTGACAGCCACTGAATTACTGACAACTCACATCCGCCTTTGATCTCAGCTTCACTCCCTGCCAAGTTGACGGACGTTGTCCATCCTTTCTGATTTTTATCCTTGGTAAAAGAGTGTTTGTCCTGATCATCCTAACAGGGGATAGTAGCTCTTCAGGTGCCGGTCCTATAATTTCATTATCTTCTACAAGCGATAGCTCACAGTATGGACTGACCGAAGTACATAGATGAACAATATTCTGCGGCGAAGAGAGAGAAGGAAAGATAGTTTTTTTTTCTCCAAGTCTAGCAGAGCAGGAGAATAGGTTTTTTTTGTTGTTGTGTGGAACGAGAGTACGAGCGTTTCTTCTGCGTAGATCTGTTTTGCCAACACCCCTTTCATAAAAGGAAAAACGTTATTAGCATAAATAAATTGTTTGCGTAGAATACGCGGAACTTAATAATCTCTAAACAGAGCAGTTTTTATATACTTGGCACAATTTCCAAATTACTGCTGAGATTGGTATATACGCATTTTTTTTCTCTTTTTAGTTTTACTTAGTATAATTTGCGAGTGAAATTTTTGCCTTAGCATAAACGCATTTCCTATTAATATATACTTAATACAATCTTCAGTTGGATTATTGTGGTACACGTAGAAACATATAGTATGAAAGCATTTGTCTTATATGTACTTGGTACAACTTTCGTGGGAATTATTGTCGACATTAGTATAAACGCATTTCGTTTTTTTTTTATTATTTAATCATACCTGCCATAACTACCGGCTGAATTATCTTCGTTAGTGACACCAGGACATTATTTACTAATCTTATTTGGCACAATTTTCGTTTGAATTATCGCGACATTAGTATAGACGCATTTTTTTTTGTATGTTAGGTTTACCTAGTACAATTTTCAGCTGAATTAGTTATAAACGCATTTATTTTTCTTTTATCTATACATTTGACACAATTTTCGTGGGAATCATCTTTGGCTTTATGATAAAGGCATTGTTTTTTTTTTGTATATATATAGATATTTGGCACAATTTCCGGCTGCGGTATCTTCGATATTCGGGTGAATTGGCTTCTGATATTAACACCAAGGCATTTCCTCGTGGTTTTTTTTTTGTTCTTGATTTTGATTGTCGGGGAGATTCATACCAAGATGGACTTCTCCTTTTTATCTCCGGATGAGCTTGAGGTCGAATTCGCTGTACGCAACCTTAGATCTGATGACGATAACTCTCGCCGTAAGTTCATGGAAGTGTAGGAGGCCGAGAAATCAGAGTCCGACAGAATACCCTTTAGGTCTCACGCTCATACGAACCCATCGCGTGAATTGGACTATATTATCAGTCGAGTCGATGCTCTAAACCATTATTTGAGCTCGGATCCCATCCGAACCAACGAAGATCGTACGTGCTATATCAGTCAGGTGCTCCATGTACTCCATAGAGCCCGGCGACTGTACAATACGTCTCCCTAGGTCCAGTCTGACGAGCAATTGTATGTTCAGACCTTGGAGGATATCTTAAGTCGTGTCGAATCTATTCCTTCTTCCCAGCCTGCGCCAGTGCCTGTGTCCGAGGGCGTTGGAGGCGTAACAATCACAGTTCCTGTGACTAGCACAGGCTGTCGAGGGTCCAACACGCTGACAGGTGCTAAGCCGAAAACAGTTTTGACAACGGAAGGCGCTACGTTGGGCTTACCAGGACCTAGCCTGGGGAACCTCCGCGCCAATTCTGACGAGCTGAACTCGGATGTAACGATATTCGAGGAGAACAGGACTCAGGCAGCTTTCACAGACATACCACATGCCTTTGCTGAACCACTTTCGGGAAGGACTCGTATCCCGTCGATCAACGAGCGGCTGGAAAACTTGAATGGGATTCCAGTCACTGGAGTACCTCCGCTGCCGAGACATAGTAATACTGAGTCTCGTGTACCACCCTTACCAGGCTCGTTCATTTCTCCGCTCAACATTCCAACTCATCCCCGACAGCCAGCAGCGAGCGACCGTAACAGCGTATCTCACAGTCCTGTCTTCCGCTGGAAGTTAAATTTTGATAGCACATCCGGCTTGGATGTGACAAAGTTCATATTTCGGGTAGAATCTCTGGCAATACTAGTACAAGTATCCGGCTGCGAATTGTGTGCTGGGTTTCATACACTCGTTACCGGGAAAGCCGCCAACTGGTATTGATTATACTTGCGAAATCAGCGTACGCCCTTGTGGCAAGAGTTACGTTCCGCTCTCCTACACGAATTCCGCAGCCAGGAAACTGACTACGGAATTCGTAAGCTAGTTGAGTCCAGGAGGCAAGGAGTTAACGAGTCATTCAGTGAATTTCAAGACCAATTCCAGAAGCAGAGCTGGTGGAAATATTTCATCGTAACATGAAGCCGGCCTTACAGGAGGCGTTACTTCTCTATCAGACTGCCAACGTGCTAGATTTATGCATTCGATTTGAAAAATTATGGTCCGATATAGGCTCTCCGCGGTCGGTTGCACCACGACGAGCAGTGCATGAAAATTATTCAGATACACCGTATTTGAATCACAATTTGTCTAGTCAAATAGACGCCATTGAAGTTCCACCGCAAGGTGTTCAAAATAATGCTCCGAGAGACATCGACCGACCCGCTAGATCTCTAGTGACATGTTGCAACTGTTTGGCTGAAGGTCAGGTCTACATCAACTGTCCACTAGGTCCACAGAGGGTCTTCTGCTTTGGATGCGGTGCAGTGGGGGCAATTAAAACGCAATGTAGAGCTTGCTTGTCGGGAAACCGAGGCAGGGGTCAAAATTTTGTAGGTGGTCAGCGCCGTTTGACTCCAAGCCAAACCTTGAGGCGCACGGCAGAAGAAGCGGCTACCAACACCGAGCCCGACCGCTATCGTTAACTCCACGGCGTGGGGCTGTCAGCGTTTCTGCAACGCTCCCAAAACTCAAAACTCGTGAATCCAGATTGGGTCTTAAACAGGCTAACAGTCATAAAGTAAACATGTCTAGCCCTTCCACTCAGACAGAGAATTCAAGCACGCAAAGCACGTCAAATTTTACCACTTACTTAGAACCCGGTCCTTCAGAAAATTGTAGTCGCACCTTCTCGGTTGAAAACATTTCAATCTCCACCTCGGATATAGAGGATGCATCGTTTTGTGTCAGCGAATTCCCATCGTATTCGGGGTCCATTTCCTCCAGGACTATCCCACGCACACACAGGTACCTCAGCCTGCGCAGAGTCATAAAGGCTGCCATCGTTGAAACAGTAGTATCTGATGAGGAGGATCCCTGGGATCCTGGGCCTTACGTTGATGTCTACATTCACGCATAAAAGATACGAGGCTTATTGGACAGCGGTGAAAATGTGAGCGTACTCGGGGCTGTAGCGGAGAGTTTGCTGGGAAAGATGGGAATCTCGTTTCACTCTATGTCATCATCAATTTCGACCGCTCATGAGCGGCAGCAAAAGGTTCTGGGCCACATACGAGTCCTCGTGAAGTATGGTGAAAAGACGCGTATGCTGAGACTGCACGTAGTTCCCTCTGTTCAGTAACACCTGTAACTGGGGATCGATTTTTGGAAGGCCTTGGGTTTAAGACCTGTCATGGTAAGTGAGCTTCATTCTCTGCCAAAAGCCTCACCTTCTTGTTCGCAACAGCACGATCTCTCAGAATGCGATTCGCAACGTTTTCCGTCATTCAGCCAGCAAGGCTTGGGCTCACCACCTTGGTAGAGCATGACATAGACATCGGTCTGGCGAAACCCATTAAACAGCGCTTCTACTCTGTTTCTCCGGCAGTGCAGAAATCTTTATATGAAGAAATCGACCGAATGCTGTCGCTAGGGGTCATTGAGGAGAGCCGAAGTTCATGGTCGTCACCAGTGACTTTAGTTAAGAAGGCTAACTGTAAAGTGCGCCTCTGTTTGGACGCCCGAAAATTGAACTCCGTAATAGTCCAAGATGCCTTTCCGTTACCTCTTATAGATGTACTCCTCAATAGACTCCAGGAGACCAAGTTTATTTCTGCCATAGACCTGAAGGATGCGTTCTGGCAAATCCCTCTCGCTGTAGGATCAAGAGATAAAACTGCTTTCGCAGTGCCGGGAATACCCCTATACCAGTTCAAGGTGCTTCCGTTTGGACTTTGTAACGCTCCGCAAACAATGTGCAAGCTGATGTGCAAAGTCATCCCTTACCAACTGCATGACCGAGTGTCTGTGTATCTTGACGACTTACTCATTACGAACACCTAAGGCTTCTGGCGGAAGTTGCGTCATTGCTTCGCGCTGCCGGCCTGACGATCAACGTGGACAAAAGCAAGTTTTGTATGAGAGAGGTCAGATATCTTGGCTTTGTAGTTGGGGATGGGTGCTTGCGGACTGATCCCGAAAACGTCACTGCTATTCAGAGCTTGCCAAGGCCAACAACTGTCAAGAAAATACGTAGCTTCCTCGGAGTATGCGGCGAGTATAGGAGGTTCATTCCACATTTCGCTACCATCGCTAGTCCTCTGACGGATCTTCTAAAGAAAAACATCAAGTTTGAGTGGAACTAACAAGCTGAACTGGCATTCCAGCAGCTAAAACAGTATCTGATGACCGCACCAGTGCTCGCGAATCCTGACTTCTCCAAACCTTCTTTCACTCAGTGCGACGGTAGCACTACATGGGTTGGAAGCGTCTTGTTTCAGCGTTCTGTGGATGGTGATGAACATCCCATCGCGTACATGTCACAGAAGCTGAACGCTGCTCAACGCAACTACAGCATAACCGAGTTAGAGTGTTTGGCCGCCGTATTGAGTATAAAAAGGTTCAGGCCGTATGTGGAAGGACTGGAGTTTACGGTCATGACTGACCACGCTAGCCACAAATGGCTCATGGACCAACGGGATGTATGTGGCAGGCTGGTTCGTTGGAGCCTCAAACTCCAGGCCTTCAAATTTCACATTGAATACCGTAAAGGTAAGGAGAATGTTGTGGTTGATTCTCTTTCCAGGTCATTTGCTGACGAGGCAGCGGAACAACACACAGATGAGTTAATTTATTTACTCTGCGCAAGTCAGTTCGCTTGATTTGAAGTCTCCCGCACTCCACGAAAAAACGTATGTGGAGCGAATCCAGCGAATCAATTCCAATCCAAGCGGTTTTCAGAACTTACGAATTAGCGGTGGTAAGATCTATATCTCATTTTCGTTTCCATATAACAACGCCTCAGAGGAGCGGGTTCAGTGGGAGCTATGGGTTCCTGATAGTCTCACCGGCGATTTGATAAAATCCGAGCATAGTCCTCTTATAGCAGCACATTTCGGTTTCGCAAAAACCTTAGAGAAATTACGTCGTCAGTATTACTGGCCGAGGATGGCTTCAGAAGTACGAGAGTTCATAAACGCCTGCGAAACGTGTAAACTGATCAAGCCGATCAATGTGTCTTCAAGACCTCCTCTGGGCACGATACGGACTATTGAGCTGCCATGGCAGCGCATCTTCTGTGACTTTTTAGGTCCATACCCACGTAGTCGTGGCGGTAATAGGTACATCTTCATCGTACTGGATCAATAATCTAAGTTTGTGCTGTTGGAAGCAATGCCCGAGGCCACAGCCTCGCGGGTTGTCAAATTCCTGGAGCAAAAGGTCTTCTTAATGTTTGGAGTTCCGGCAATGGTACATTCAGATAATGGTAGTCAGTTCATTGCAAAAATATTCGCTCAACTGTTAGATCATTATGGGGTGAACACATCTTCTCACCAGCTTACTTCCCTCAATTAAACGCCTCTGAGCATGTTAATCAGTCAGTTCTGGCGGCGATCCGCGCCTACGTCAGCACAGAGCATCGAAATTGGGACGAACATCTGAGCGATATCGGCTTCGCCATCCGCAAAGTCGTCCATGAGTCATCTAAGTGCTCGCCATATTTCCTGCTTTTCGGTCGACTTCCGGTAACAAGCGGGGACTCATATCAACTTTTACGAGATTTAAAGGCAGATTCCGATGGGGCCATTGAGTGTATACCTGTCAACCACAGCTGTTGCGCGATGAAGTAAAGTTTCAACTTACGGAGGCGTATCGAAAGTACGCCGCTGGCTACAATTTGCGAACTCGAGAAAGAGCCTTTGTACCTGGACAGACTGCAAGCTTCACTTGCGAACCACGGGTTATCGCAAGCCCTCCTACTGATTCCTCAGTGGTGGGTGATAACTTTCTCAGCCTTCGTTACTAACCCCTTCTGGGTTAGCCTTCATCCGAAGGATTTTGCTTTCCTGTCTTTCTTCAACTTTCCTCCAACTAAAAGGTTCCCGAGTGATGGTTGGTGTGGCTGAAGTCTCAGTGGAATGTAGTTTTTTTGTGTATTATGTCTAAACTATCAAGTTTAGATGGTCTCAGCCTTTGTTGCTAACCCCATCTGGGTTAGCCTTCATCTGAAGGACTTAACTTTCCTGCCCTTTCTTCAATTACCTTAGAGCTTCAACCAGCTTGCTGCATCCCTCGGGACTTCCGTCGTCCTGGGTGAGTTGATAGATGAATTCTATCTGATACGAAGCAATATCCTCTCTTGGGATTGGGGGATTTTCGGGGTCTTGCGACCGGATTCAACAGAACACCAAACGATAAGTAGCGGCATTTCACCGACGAAGTTGTAGTCTCGAGCCGAACATTCCCGCACCCAATAAATCAATCGCTGCACCTCTTCCTGGTAAGTTCATTGGGTGAGCCGAATTGGTAGATGACGTCTATTGGTAGAGTAGTCCTCCCTCGTCCAAGACGAACTGGTATCATGGCCGGAGATGGGATCTTATGTCTCATCAACGGATCCTCCGAGTCTCAACAACATAGGGTCTAGCGTGTGCCCGGCTCGAGACTCTAGTGGGTCGTCCCCACGTTGGGAGCGGCTGGAAAGATGTTATCCATAGTACACCTACCGAGTCAACCTCCTTGTGTTTTTTTTCCTTTCCATCTCTCTTTTCTCCCCTTCCTCGTTTTGCCCGGGATGACACTCTATTCTCGGTGGGTCGTCCCCACGCTGTAGCGTATACCCCCCTACGCTACCGTTTGTTTGGCTTCTCTACGTCTGTAGAGAAACCCCCATGATTTCCCAGAGGTACCTAGAAAGGGGATAAAACTTAGATATTTTCGAGAAGTAGACCTATTCTACTTCTCCGTATTACAAAATTGCTGTAAAAAGCGAAATTTATATATTTTCGAGAAGTAGCCTTATGCTAATTCTCCATAGTACAAATTCCTGTAAAAGTCAAAATTTAGATATAAGTAGCCCTATGCTACTTCTCCATATTACAAAATTCTTGAAAAAGATAAAATTTAGACGTTCTTCATAGTAGGAATAAAAATTCTGCAAAGAAAAGCAAAAATATTCAAAGTGATAAAATTCTAAATTGTGCAAAACACGCACAATTTACAATTTCTCATGCGAGAGTTACCACTAGTCACCCACATCGAGACGACGAAAACTGTAATTCGCCTAGCGGTAATACATCGCATGACAACATCATGCAATGTATTGCAGCAGGACCGCCAGAACAAATGCCCCGCAAAATTGTGTGTTAAAGAGATATTCGTTAGCTAGAAAAGTGGAAGTGGAAACGTATCTAGGTAATTAGGATGAAAATTTAAACGGGTGTGTTAGAATCTTTTGATCGAAAAAATTATTTACCTGTGGTATAATTTGATTTTCATCGTGGTTTAATATTATTTCTGAAATGAGAAGAAAGTTGGATTATTATAAAAAGAAATTTTATTGCAACGAGTGTGTTAGAATGTTTTGATCTGAAAAATTATTTACCTGTGGTATAATTTGATATTCATCGTGGTTTAGCATTATTCCTGAAAAGAGAAGAAAGTTGGATTACGCAACAACGTGGCAGTCGTCTGAGCCATCTATCACCACTTCCACCTGGAGATAAATATTTCCGAAATTGATACCTCTTGCTACAAAAATCATGTCCAGGATATGCGAGGGTGGCTGCACAGCAATTGCCGCCAGCGATCAGTCGACTAGGGGGTGTCCTTGCCAACCACATCCTTTCAATGCTTGTAAAGCTGTGCACTACATCATTACGCCGATTGCTCAGACAGTCAGACGGACAGTAAAGAAAAGAATTCAGTGCCAAAAAATAATTTTTCCAAAAGATATGACAAGATAGATACCTACATAAAGATTAAAAGACATTGGCTAAATTTTTGAGTTGATTTTGACGTGAGATGACTCAAAAGAAGCGGAAGGGGTCAAGGATCATAAATGCAAAATATTCTCGAAAAGGAGTCTCACGGTTTCCGAAAGAAACGCAAACGGCGACAGTATAATTTACTAAGAATATCCCAGACCAAGATGCTGCCTCTCTCTTGGCCGCTGGCCGGTCTTCTACTTGAATTGTACCTGAATTGTACATGAATTGTACCAGTCTTCTACTTGGGAAACCTCAGGGCAATTCAGGCCAATCAAGGGCTAGTCGAAAGACATGTCAGAGCAAGTCAGAGCTGTTCGTGGCACTTCAAGGCATGTCGAAAGGCGATAGCGTAATTAACTAATTTTCAAGGATCGTCTTCTGCTATTTTGTCGGGAAAACGTGGATCCTTTTCGAAAATTTCTCCAGATTTATATTATTTTGAAGGTCCTGCGTCAAAAGAATCCTGCTCCGCTTAGTTCAGTGCCAAAAAATAATTTTTCCAAAAGATATGACAAGATAGATACCTACATAAAGATTAAAAAACATTGGCTAAATTTTTGAATTGATATTGACGGGAGATGACTCAAAAGAAGTGGAAGGAGTCAAGGATCATAAATATAAAATATTTACGAAAATGACTCTCACTGTTTCCGAAAGAAACGCAAACGGCGACAGTATAATTTACTAAGAATATCCCAGACCAAGATGCTGCCTCTCTCTTGGCCGGTGGCCGGTCTTCTACTTGAATTGTACCTGAATTGTACATGAATTGTACCAGTCTTATACTTGCGACACCTCAGGGCAATTCAGGCCAATCAAGGGCAAGTCGAAAGACATGTCAGAGCAAGTCAGAGCAGTTCACGGCACTTCAAGGCATGTCAAAAGGCGATAGCATAATTAACTAAATTTTCAAGTACCGTCTTCTGCCATTTTGTCGGGAAAACGTGGATCCTTTTCGAAAATGTCTTCAGATAAATTTTGGCTTGAGTGCCCTGCATCAAAAGAATCCTGCACTGCTCAGTTCAGTGCCAAAAAATAATTTTTCCAAAAGATATGACAATATAGATACCTACATAAAGATTAAAGAACATTGGCTAAATTTTTGAATTGATTTTGACGGGAGATGACTCAAAAGAAGCGGAAGAAGTCAAGGATCATAAATATAAAATATTTTCGAAAAGGACGCTCACTGTTTCCGAAAGAAACGCAAACGCCGACAGTATAATTTACTAAGAATATCCCAGACCAAGATGCTGCCTCTCTCTTGGCCGCTGGCCGGTCTTCTACTTGAACTGTACCTGAATTGTACATGAATTGTACCAGCCTTCTACTTGGGACACCTCAGGGCAATTCAGGCCAATCAACGGCAAGTCTAAAGACATGTCAGAGCAAGTCAGAAGAGTTCACGGCACTTCAAGGCATGTCAAAAGGCGACAGCATAATTAACTAAATTTTCAAGTATCGTCTTCTGCCATTTTGTCGGGAAAACGTGGATCCTTTTCGAAAATTTCTTCAGATTTATTTTATTTTGAAGGTCCTGCGTCAAAAGAATCCTGCTCCGCTTAGTTCAGTGGCAAAAAATAATTTTTCCAAAAGATATGACAAGATAGATACCTACATAAAGATTAAAACACATTGGCTAAATTTTTGAATTGATTTTGACGGGAGATGACTCAAAAGAAACGAAAGGAGTCAGGGATCATAAATGTAAAATATTTTCGAAAAGGACTCTCTCTGTTTCTGAAAGAAACGCAAACGGCGAGGGTATAATTTACTAAGAATATCCCAGACCAAGATGCTGCCTCTCTCTTGGACGCTGGCCGGTCTTCTACTTGAATTGTACCTGAATTGTACATGAATTGTACCAATCTTCTACTTGGGACACCTCAGGGCAATTCAGGCCAATCAAGGGCAAGTCGAAAGACATGTCAGAGCAAGTCAGAGCAGTTCACCGCACTTCAAGGCATGTCAAAAGGCGATAGCATAATTAACTAAATTTTCAAGTATCGTCTTCTGCTATTTTGTCGGGAAAACGTGGATCCTTTTCGAGAATTTATTTTATTTTGAAGGTCCTGCGTCAAAAGAATCCTGCTCCGCTTAGCTCAGTGCCAAAAAATAATTTTTCCAAAAGATATGACAAGATAGATACCTACATAAAGATTAAAAAACATTGGCAAAATTTTTGAATTGATTTTGACGGGAGATAACGCAAAAGAAGCGGAAGGGGTCAGGGATCATAAATATAAAATATTTTCTAAAAGGACTCTCACTGTTTGTGAAAGAAACGCAAACGGCGACAGTATCATTTACTAAGAATATCCCAGACCAAAATGCTGCCTCTCTCTTGGCCGCTGGCCGGTCTTCTACTTGAATTGTACCTGAATTGTACATGAATTGTACCAGTCTTCTACTTGGGACACCTCAGGGCAATTCAGGCCAATCAAGGGCAAGTCGAAAGACATGTCAGAGTAAGTCAGAGCAGTTCACGGCACTTCAAGGCATGTCAAAAGGCGATAGCATAATTAACTAAATTTTCAAGTATCGTCTTCTGCCATTTTGTCGGAAAAACGTGGATCCTTTTCGAAAATTTCTTCAGATTTATTTTATTTTGAAGGTCTTGCGTCAAAAGAATCCTGCTCCGCTTAGTTCAGTGGCAAAAAATAATTTTTCCAAAAGATATGACAAGATAGATACCTACATAAAGATTAAAAAACATTGGCTAAATTTTTGAATTTATTTTGACGGGAGATGACTCAAAAGAAGCGGAAGGAGTCAAGGATAATAAATGCAAAATATTCTCGAAAAGGAGTCTCACGGTTTCCGAAAGAAACGCAAACAGCGACAGTATAATTTACTGAGAATATCCCAGACCAAAATGCTGCCTCTCACTTGGCCGCTGGCCGGTCTTCTACTTGAATTGTACCTGAATTGTACATGAATTGTACCAGTCTTCTACTTGGGACACCTCAGGGCAATTCAGGCCAATCAAGGGCAAGTCGAAAGACATGTCAGAGCAAGTCAGAGCAGTTCACGGCACTTCAAGGCATGTCAAAAGGCGATAGCATAATTAACTATATTTTCAAGTATCGTCTTCAGCCATTTTGTCGGGAAAACATGGATCCTTTTCGAAAATGTATTTTATTTTGAAGGTCCTGCGTCAAAAGAATCCTGCTCCGCTTAGTTCAGTGCCAAAAAATAATTTTTCCAAAAGATATGACAAGATAGATACCTACATAAAGATTAAAAAACAATGGCTAAATTTTTGAATTGATTTTGACGGGAGATGACTCAAAAGAAGTGGAAGTAGTCAAGGATCATAAACATAAAATATTTTCGAAAAGGACGTTCATTGTTTCCGAAAGAAACGCAAACGGCGAGAGTATAATTTACTAAGAATATCCCAGACCAAGATGCTGCCCCTCTCTGGGCCGCTGGGCGGTCTTCTACTTGAATTGTACCTGAATTGTACATGAATTGTACCAGTCTTCTACTTGGGACACCTCAGGGCAATTCAGGCCAGTCAAGGGCAAGTCGAAAGACATGTCAGAGCAAGCCAGAGCAGTTCACGGCACTTCAAGGCATGTCAAAAGGCGATAGCATAATTAACTAAATTTTCAAGTATCGTCTTCTGCCATCTTGTCGGGAAAACGTGGATCCTTTTCGAAAATTTCTTCAGATTTATTTTATTTTGAAGGTTCTGCGTCAAAAGAATCCTGCTCCGCTTAGCTCAGTGCCAAAAAATAATTTTTCCAAAAGATATGACAAGATAGATACCTACAAAAAGACTAAAGAACATTGGCTAAATTTTTGAATTTATTTTGACGGGAGATAACTCACAAGAGGCGGAAGGAGTCAAGGATCATAAATGCAAAATATTCTCGAAAAGGAGTCTCACGGTTTCCGAAAGAAACGCAAACAGCGACAGTATAATTTACTAAGAATATCCCAGACCAAGATGCTGCCTCTCTCTTGGCCGCTGGTCGGTTTTCTACTTGAATTGTACCTGAATTGTACATGAATTGTACCAGTCTTCCACCTGGGACACCTCAGGGCAATTCAGGCCAATCAAGGGCAAGTCGAAAGACATGTCAGAGTAAGTTAGAGCAGTTCACGGCACTTCAAGGCATGTCAAAAGGCGATAGCATAATTAACTAAATTTTCAAGTATCGTCTTCTGCCATTTTGTCGGGAAAACGTGGATCCTTTTCGAAAATTTATTTTATTTTGAAGGTCCTGCGTCAAAAGAATCCTGCTCCGCTTAGTTCAGTGCCAAAAAAAATTTTTCCGAAAGATATGACAAGATAGATACCTACATAAAGATTAAAGAACATTGGCTAAATTTTTGAATTGATTTTGACGGGAGATGACTCAAAAGAAGCGGAAGGAGTCAAGGACCATAAATATAAAATATTTTTGAAAAGGACTCTCACTGTTTCCGAAAGAAACGCAAACGGCGAGAGTACAATTTACTAAGAATATCCCAGACCAAGATGCTGCCCCTCTCTGGGCCGCTGGTCGGTCTTCTACTTGAATTGTACCTGAATTGTACATGAATTGTACCAGTCTTCTACTTGGGACACCTAAGGGCAATTCAGGCCAGCCAAGGGCAAGTCGAAAGACATGTCAGAGCAAGTCAGAGCAGTTCACGGCACTTCAAGGCATGTCAAAAGTCGATAGCATAATTTACTAAATTTTCAAGTATCGTCTTCTGCCATCTTGTCGGGAAAACGTGGATCCTTTTCGAAAATTTCTTCAGATTTATTTTATTTTGAAGGTCCTGCGTCAAAAGAATCCTGCTCCGCTTAGCTCAGAGCCAAAAAATAATTTTTCCAAAAGATATGACAAGATAGATACCTAAATAAAGATTAAAGAACATTGGCTAAATTTTTGAATTGATTTGGACGGGAGATGACTCACAAGAAGCGGAAGGAGTCAAGTATCATAAATGCAAAATATTCTCGAAAAGGAGTCTCACGGTATCCGAAAGAAACGCAAACAGCGACAGTATAATTTACTAAGAATATCCCAGACCAAGATGCTGCCTCTCGCTTGGCCGCTGGTCGGTTTTCTACTTGAATTGTACCTGAATTGTACATGAATTGTACCAGTATTCCACCTGGGACACTTCAGGGCAAATCAGGCCAACCAAGAGCAAGTCGAAAGACATGTCAGAGTAAGTCAGAGCAGTTCACGGCACTTCAAGGCATGTCAAAAGGCGATAGCATAATTAACTAAATTTTCAAGTATCGTCTTCTGCCATTTTGTCGGGAAAACTCGGATCCTTTTCGTAAATTTCTTCAGATTTATTTTATTTTCAAGGTCCTGCGTCAAAAGAATCCTGCTCCGCTTAGTTCAGTGTCAAAAAATAATTTTTCCGAAAGATATGACAAGATAGATACCTATATAAAGATTAAAGAACATTGGCTAAATTTTTGAATTGATTTTGATGGCAGATGACTCAAAAGAAGCGGAAGGGGTCAAGGATCATAAATGCAAAATACTCTCGAAAAGGAGTCTCACGATTTCCGAAAGAAACGCAAACAGCGACAGTATAATTTACTAAGAATATCCCAGACCAAGATGCTGCCTCTCTCTTGGCCGCTGGCCGGTCTTCTACTTGAATTGTACCTGAATTGTACATGAATTGTACCAGTCTTCTACTTGGGACACCTCAGGGCAATTCAGGCCAATCAAGGGCAAGTCGAAAGACTTGTCAGAGTAAGTCAGAGCAGCTCACGGCACTTCAAGGCATGTCTAAAGGCGATAGCAGAATTAACTACATTTTCAAGTATCGTCTTCTGCCATTTTGTCGGGAAAACATTGATCCTTTTTGAAAATCTCTTTAGATTTATTTTATTTTGAGGGTCCAGCGTCAAAAGAATCCTGCTCCGCTTAGTTCAGTGCCAAAAAATAATTTTTCCAAAAGATATGACAAGATAGATACCTACATAATGATTAAAGAACATTGGCTAAATTTTTGAATTGATGTTGACGGGAGGTGACTCAAAAGAAGCGGAAGGAGTCAAGCATCATAAATGCAAAATATTCTCGAAAAGGAGTCTCACGGATTCCGAAAGAAACGCAAACAGCGACAGTATAATTTACTAAGAATATCCCAGACCAAGATGCTGCCTCTCTCTTGGCCGCTGGCCGGTTTTCTACTTGAATTGTACCTGAATTGTACATGAATTGTACCAGTCTTCTACTTGGGACACCTCAGGGCAATTCAGGTCAATCAAGGGCAAGTCAAAATACATGTCAGAGCAAGTCAGAGCAGTTCACGGAACTTCTAGGCATGTCAAAAAGCGATAGCATAATTAACTAAATTTTCAAGTATCGCCTTCTGCCATTATGTCGGGAAAACGGTGGATCCTTTTCGAAAATTTCTTCAGGTTTATTTTATTTTGAAGGTCCTGCGTCTAAAGAATCCTGCTCCGCTTAGTTCAGTGGCAAAAAATAATTTTTCCAAAAGATATGACAAGATAGATTCCTACATAAAGATTAAAAAACATTGGCTAAATTTATGAATTGATTTTGACGGGAGATAACTCAAAAGAAGCGGAAGGAGTCAAGGATCATAAATATAAAATATTTTCGAAAAGGACTCTCACTGTTTCCGAAAGAAACGCAAACGGCGAGAGTATAATTTACTAAGAATATCCCAGACCAAGATGCTGCCTCTCTCTTGGACGCTGGCCGGTCTTCTACTTGAATTGTACCTGAATTGTACATGAATTGTACCAATATTCTACTAGGGACACCTCAGGGCAATTCAGGCCAATCAAGGGCAAGTCGAAAGACATGTCAGAGCAAGTCAGAGCAGTTCACCGCACTTCAAGGCATGTCAAAAGGCGATAGCATAATTAACTAAATTTTCAAGTATCGTCTTCTGCCATTTTGTCGGGAAAACGTGGATCCTTTTCGAGAATTTATTTTATTTTGAAGGTCCTGCATCAAAAGAATCCTGCTCCGCTTAGTTCAGTGCCAAAAAATAATTTTTCCAAAAGATATGACAAGATAGATACCTCCATAAAGATTAAAAAACATTGGCTAAATTTTTGAATTGATTTTGACGGGAGATGACTCAAAAGAAGCGGAAGGAGTCAAGGATCACAAATGCAAAATATTCTCGAAAAGGAGTCGCACGGTTTACGAAAGAAACGCAAACAGCGACAGTATAATTTACTAAGAATATCCCAGACCAAGATGCTGCCTCTCTCTTGGCCGCTGGCCGTTTTTCTACTTGAATTTTACCTCAATTGTACAAGAATTGTACCAGTCTTCTACTTGGGACACCTCAGGGCAATTCAGGCTAATCAAGGGCAAGTCGAAAGACATGTCAGAGTAAGTCAGAGCAGTTCACGGCACTTCAAGGCATGTCAAAAGGCGATAGCATAATTAACTAAATTTTCAAGTATCGTCTTCTGCATTTTGTCGGGAAAACGTGGATCCTTTTCGAAGACTTCTTCAAATTTATTTTATTTTGAAGGTACTGCGTCAAGAGAATCCTGCTCCGCTTAGTTCAGTGCCAAAAAATAATTTTTCCAAAAGATATGACAAGATAGATACCTACATAAAGATTAAAAAACATTGGCTAAATTTTTGAATTGATTTTGACGGGAGATAACGCAAAAGAAGAGGAAGGGGTCAGGGATCATAAATATAAAATATTTTCTAAAAGGACTCTCACTGTTTGTGAAAGAAACGCAAACGGCGACAGTATAATTTACTAAGAATATCCCAGACCAAAATGCTGCCTCTCTCTTGGCCGCTGGCCGGTCTTCTACTTGAATTGTACCTGAATTGTACATGAATTGTACCAGTCTTCTACTTGGGACACCTCAGGGCAATTCAGGCCAATCAAGGGCAAGTCGAAAGACATGTCAGAGTAAGTCAGAGCAGTTCACGGCACTTCAAGGCATGTCAAAAGGCGATAGCATAATTAACTAAATTTTCAAGTATCGTTTTCTGCCATTTTGTCGGAAAAACGTGGATCCTTTTCGAAAATTTCTTCAGATTTATTTTATTTTGAAGGTCCTGCGTCAAAAGAATCCTGCTCCGCTTAGTTCAGTGCCAAAAAATAATTTTTCCAAAAGATATGACAAGATAGATACCTACATAAAGATTAAAAAACATTGGCTAAATTTTTGAATTGATTTTGACGGGAGATGACTCAAAAGAAGCGGAAGGAGTCAAGGATCACAAATGCAAAATATTCTCGAAAAGGAGTCGCACGGTTTACGAAAGAAACGCAAACAGCGACAGTATAATTTACTAAGAATATCCCAGACCAAGATGCTGCCTCTCTCTTGGCCGCTGGCCGGTTTTCTACTTGAATTTTACCTCAATTGTACAAGAATTGTACCAGTCTTCTACTTGGACACCTCAGGGCAATTCAGGCTAATCAAGGGCAAGTCGAAAGACATGTCAGAGTAAGTCAGAGCAGTTCACGGCACTTCAAGGCATGTCAAAAGGCGATAGCATAATTAACTAAATTTTCAAGTATCGTCTTCTGCCATTTTGTCGGGAAAACGTGGATCCTTTTCGAAGACTTCTTCAAATTTATTTTATTTTGAAGGTACTGCGTCAAGAGAATCCTGCTCCGCTTAGTTCAGTGCCAAAAAATAATTTTTCCAAAAGATATGACAAGATAGATACCTACATAAAGATTAAAAAACATTGGCTAAATTTTTGAATTGATTTTGACGGGAGATAACGCAAAAGAAGAGGAAGGGGTCAGGGATCATAAATATAAAATATTTTCTAAAAGGACTCTCACTGTTTGTGAAAGAAACGCAAACGGCGACAGTATAATTTACTAAGAATATCCCAGACCAAAATGCTGCCTCTCTCTTGGCCGCTGGCCGGTCTTCTACTTGAATTGTACCTGAATTGTACATGAATTGTACCAGTCTTCTACTTGGGACACCTCAGGGCAATTCAGGCCAATCAAGGGCAAGTCGAAAGACATGTCAGAGTAAGTCAGAGCAGTTCACGGCACTTCAAGGCATGTCAAAAGGCGATAGCATAATTAACTAAATTTTCAAGTATCGTTTTCTGCCATTTTGTCGGAAAACGTGGATCCTTTTCGAAAATTTCTTCAGATTTATTTTATTTTGAAGGTCCTGCGTCAAAAGAATCCTGCTCCGCTTAGTTCAGTGCCAAAAAATAATTTTTCCAAAAGATATGACAAGATAGATACCTACATGATGATTAAAGAACATTGGCTAAATTTTTGAATTGATGTTGACGGGAGGTGACTCAGAAGAAGCGGAAGGAGTCAAGCATCATAAATGCAAAATATTCTCGAAAAGGAGTCTCACGGATTCCGAAAGAAACGCAAACAGCGACAGTATAATTTACTAAGAATATCCCAGACCAAGATGCTGCCTCTCTCTTGGCCGCTGGCCGGTTTTCTACTTGAATTGTACCTGAATTGTACATGAATTGTACCAGTCTTCTACTTGGGACACCTCAGGGCAATTCAGGTCAATCAAGGGCAAGTCAAAAGACATGTCAGAGCAAGTCAGAGCAGTTCACGGAACTTCTAGGCATGTCAAAAAGCGATAGCATAATTAACTAAATTTTCAAGTATCGCCTTCTGCCATTTTGTCGGGAAAACGGTGGATCCTTTTCGAAAATTTTTTCAGGTTTATTTTATTTTGAAGGTCCTGCGTCTAAAGAATCCTGCTCCGCTTAGTTCAGTGGCAAAAAAAAATTTTTCCAAAAGATATGACAAGATAGATTCCTACATAAAGATTAAAAAACATTGGCTAAATTTTTGAATTGATTTTGACGGGAGATAACTCAAAAGAAGCGGAAGGAGTCAAGGATCATAAATATAAAATATTTTCGAAAAGGACTCTCACTGTTTCCGAAAGAAACGCAAACGGCGAGAGTATAATTTACTAAGAATATCCCAGACCAAGATGCTGCCTCTCTCTTGGACGCTGGCCGGTCTTCTACTTGAATTGTACCTGAATTGTACATGAATTGTACCAATATTCTACTAGGGACACCTCAGGGCAATTCAGGCCAATCAAGGGCAAGTCGAAAGACATGTCAGAGCAAGTCAGAGCAGTTCACCGCACTTCAAGGCATGTCAAAAGGCGATAGAATAATTAACTAAATTTTCAAGTATCGTCTTCTGCCATTTTGTCGGGAAAACGTGGATCCTTTTCGAGAATTTATTTTATTTTGAAGGTCCTGCGTCAAAAGAATCCTGCTCCGCTTAGTTCAGTGCCAAAAAATAATTTTTCCAAAAGATATGACAAGATACATACCTACATAAAGATTAAAAAACATTGGCTAAATTTTTGAATTGATTTTGACGGGAGATAACGCAAAAGAAGCGGAAGGGGTCAGGGATCATAAATATAAAATATTTTCGAAAAGGACTCTCACTGTTTGTGAAAGAAACGCAAACGGCGACAGTATAATTTACTAAGAATATCCCAGACCAAAATGCTGCCTCTCTCTTGGCCGCTGGCCTGTCTTCTACTTGAATTGTACCTGAATTGTACATGAATTGTACCAGTCTTCTACTTGGGACACCTCAGGGCAATTCAGGCCAATCAAGGGCAAGTCGAAAGACATGTCAGAGTAAGTCAGAGCAGTTCACGGCACTTCAAGGCATGTCAAAAGGCGATAGCATAATTAACTAAATTTTCAAGTATCGTTTTCTGCCATTTTGTCGGAAAAACGTGGATCCTTTTCGAAAATTTCTTCAGATTTATTTTATTTTGAAGGTCCTGCGTCAAAAGAATCCTGCTCCGCTTAGTTCAGTGGCAAAAAATAATTTTTCCAAAAGATATGACAAGATAGATACCTACATAAAGATTAAAAAACATTGGCTAAATTGTTGAATTGATTTTGACGGGAGATGACTCAAAAGAAGCGGAAGGAGTCAAGGATCACAAATGCAAAATATTCTCGAAAAGGAGTCGCACGGTTTCCGAAAGAAACGCAAACAGCGACAGTATAATTTACTAAGAATATCCCAGACCAAGATCCTGCCTCTCTCTTGGCCGCTGGCCGGTCTTCTACTTGAATTTTATCTCAATTGTTCAAGAATTGTACCAGTCCTTCTACTTGGGACACCTCAGGGCAATTCAGGCTAATCAAGGGCAAGTCGAAAGACATGTCAGAGTAAGTCAGAGCAGTTCACGGCACTTCAAGGCATGTCAAAAGGCGATAGAATAATTAACTAAATTTTCAAGTATCGTCTTCTGCCATTTTGTCGGGAAAACGTGGATCCTTTTCGAGAATTTATTTTATTTTG
The DNA here is from genome assembly GCA_963930735.1 of Dioctria linearis. Taxonomy (NCBI): domain Eukaryota; kingdom Metazoa; phylum Arthropoda; class Insecta; order Diptera; family Asilidae; genus Dioctria; species Dioctria linearis. Next base: position 74,724,204 of record OZ005743.1, on the reverse strand, counting down.
AAGGTCCTGCGTCAAAAGAATCCTGCTCCGCTTAGTTCAGTGGCAAAAAAAAATTTTTCCAAAAGATATGACAAGATAGATTCCTACATAAAGATTAAAAAACATTGGCTAAATTTTTGAATTGATTTTGACGGGAGATAACTCAAAAGAAGCGGAAGGAGTCAAGGATCATAAATATAAAATATTTTCGAAAAGGACTCTCACTGTTTCCGAAAGAAACGCAAACGGCGAGAGTATAATTTACTAAGAATACCCAGACCAAGATGCTGCCTCTCTCTTGGACGCTGGCCGGTCTTCTACTTGAATTGTACCTGAATTGTACATGAATTGTACCAATATTCTACTAGGGACACCTCAGGGCAATTCAGGCCAATCAAGGGCAAGTCGAAAGACATGTCAGAGCAAGTCAGAGCAGTTCACCGCACTTCAAGGCATGTCAAAAGGCGATAGAATAATTAACTAAATTTTCAAGTATCGTCTTCTGCCATTTTGTCGGGAAAACGTGGATCCTTTTCGAGAATTTATTTTATTTTGAAGGTCCTGCGTCAAAAGAATCCTGCTCCGCTTAGTTCAGTGCCAAAAAATAATTTTTCCAAAAGATATGACAAGATACATACCTACATAAAGATTAAAAAACATTGGCTAAATTTTTGAATTGATTTTGACGGGAGATAACGCAAAAGAAGCGGAAGGGGGTCAGGGATCATAAATATAAAATATTTTCGAAAAGGACTCTCACTGTTTGTGAAAGAAACGCAAACGGCGACAGTATAATTTACTAAGAATATCCCAGACCAAAATGCTGCCTCTCTCTTGGCCGCTGGCCTGTCTTCTACTTGAATTGTACCTGAATTGTACATGAATTGTACCAGTCTTCTACTTGGGACACCTCAGGGCAATTCAGGCCAATCAAGGGCAAGTCGAAAGACATGTCAGAGTAAGTCAGAGCAGTTCACGGCACTTCAAGGCATGTCAAAAGGCGATAGCATAATTAACTAAATTTTCAAGTATCGTTTTCTGCCATTTTGTCGGAAAAACGTGGATCCTTTTCGAAAATTTCTTCAGATTTATTTTATTTTGAAGGTCCTGCGTCAAAAGAATCCTGCTCCGCTTAGTTCAGTGGCAAAAAATAATTTTTCCAAAAGATATGACAAGATAGATACCTACATAAAGATTAAAAAACATTGGCTAAATTGTTGAATTGATTTTGACGGGAGATGACTCAAAAGAAGCGGAAGGAGTCAAGGATCACAAATGCAAAATATTCTCGAAAAGGAGTCGCACGGTTTCCGAAAGAAACGCAAACAGCGACAGTATAATTTACTAAGAATATCCCAGACCAAGATCCTGCCTCTCTCTTGGCCGCTGGCCGGTCTTCTACTTGAATTTTATCTCAATTGTTCAAGAATTGTACCAGTCTTCTACTTGGGACACCTCAGGGCAATTCAGGCTAATCAAGGGCAAGTCGAAAGACATGTCAGAGTAAGTCAGAGCAGTTCACGGCACTTCAAGGCATGTCAAAAGGCAATAGCATAATTAACTAAATTTTCAAGTATCGTCTTCTGCCATTTTGTCGGGAAAACGTAGATCCTTTTCGAAAACTTCTTCAAATTTATTTTATTTTGAAGGTACTGCGTCAAGAGAATCCTGCTCCGCTTAGTTCAGTGCCAAAAAATAATTTTTCCAAAAGATATGGCAAGATAGATACCTACATAAAGATTAAAAAACATTGGCAAAATTTTTGAACTGATTTGACGGGAGATAACGCAAAAGAAGCGGAAGGGGTCAGGGATCATAAATATAAAATATTTTCTAAAAGGACTCTCACTGTTTGTGAAAGAAACGCAAACGGCGACAGTATAATTTACTAAGATTATCCCAGACCAAAATGCTGCCTCTCTCTTGGCCGCTGGCCGGCCTTCTACTTGAATTGTACCTGAATTGTACATGAATTGTACCAGTCTTCTACTTGGGACACCTCAGGGCAATTCAGGCCAATCAAGGGCAAGTCGAAAGACATGTCAGAGTAAGTCAGAGCAGTTCACGGCACTTCAAGGCATGTCAAAAGGCGATAGCATAATTAACTAAATTTTCAAGTATCGTTTTCTGCCATTTTGTCGGAAAAACGTGGATCCTTTTCGAAAATTTCTTCAGATTTATTTTATTTTGAAGGTCCTGCGTCAAAAGAATCCTGCTCCGCTTAGTTCAGTGGCAAAAAATAATTTTTCCAAAAGATATGACAAGATAGATACCTACATAAAGATTAAAAAACATTGGCTAAATTTTTGAATTGATTTTGACGGGAGATGACTCAAAAGAAGCGGAAGGAGTCAAGGATCACAAATGCAAAATATTCTCGAAAAGGAGTCGCACGGTTCCGAAAGAAACGCAAACAGCGACAGTATAATTTACTAAGAATATCCCAGACCAAGATCCTGCCTCTCTCTTGGCCGCTGGCCGGTCTTCTACTTGAATTTTATCTCAATTGTTCAAGAATTGTACCAGTCTTCTACTTGGGACACCTCAGGGCAATTCAGGCTAATCAAGGGCAAGTCGAAAGACATGTCAGAGTAAGTCAGAGCAGTTCACGGCACTTCAAGGCATGTCAAAAGGCAATAGCATAATTAACTAAATTTTCAAGTATCGTCTTCTGCCATTTTGTCGGGAAAACGTAGATCCTTTTCGAAAACTTCTTCAAATTTATTTTATTTTGAAGGTACTGCGTCAAGAGAATCCTGCTCCGCTTAGTTCAGTGCCAAAAAATAATTTTTCCAAAAGATATGGCAAGATAGATACCTACATAAAGATTAAAAAACAATGGCTAAATTTTTGAATTGATTTTGACGGGAGATGACTCAAAAGAAGTGGAAGTAGTCAAGGTTCATAAATATAAAATATTTTCGAAGAGGACGCTCATTGTTTCCGAAAGAAACGCAAACGGCGAGAGTATAATTTACTAAGAATATCCCAGACCAAGATGCTGCCCCTCTCTGGGCCGCTGGCCGGTCTTCTACTTGAATTGTACCTGAATTGTACATGAATTGTACCAGTCTTCTACTTGGGACACATCAGGGCAATTCAGGCCAGTCAAGGGCAAGTCGAAAGACATGTCAGAGCAAGTCAGAGCAGTTCACGGCACTTCAAGGCATGTCAAAAGGCGATAGAATAATTAACTAAATTTTCAAGTATCGTCTTCTGCCATCTTGTCGGGAAAACGTGGATCCTTTTCGAAAATTTCTTCAGATTTATTTTATTTTGAAGGTCCTGCGTCAAAAGAATCCTGCTCCGCTTAGCTCAGTGCCAAAAAATAATTTTTCCAAAAGATATGACAAGATAGATACCTACATAAAGATTAAAGAACATTGGCTAAATTTTTGAATTTATTTTGACGGGAGATAACTCACAAGAAGCGGAAGGAGTCAAGGATCATAAATGCAAAACATTCTCGAAAAGGAGTCTCACGGTTTCCGAAAGAAACGCAAACAGCGACAGTATAATTTACTAAGAATATCCCAGACCATGATGCTGCCTCTCTCTTGGCCGCTGGCCGGTTTTCTACTTGAATTGTACCTGAATTGTACATGAATTGTACCAGTCTTCTACTTGGGACACCTCAGGGCAATTCAGGTCAATCAAGGGCAAGTCAAAAGACATGTCAGAGCAAGTCAGAGCAGTTCACGGAAATTCTAGGCATGTCAAAAAGCGATAGCATAATTAACTAAATTTTCAAGTATCGCCTTCTGCCATTTTGTCGGGAAAACGGTGGATCCTTTTCGAAAATTTCTTCAGGTTTATTTTATTTTGAAGGTCCTGCATCTAAAGAATCCTGCTCCGCTTAGTTCAGTGGCAAAAAATAATTTTTCCAAAAGATATGACAAGATAGATTCCTACATAAAGATTAAAAAACATTGGCTAAATTTTTGAATTGATTTTGACGGGAGATAACTCAAAAGAAGCGGAAGGAGTCAAGGATCATAAATATAAAATATTTTCGAAAAGGACTCTCACTGTTTCCGAAAGAAACGCAAACGGCGAGAGTATAATTTACTAAGAATATCCCAGACCAAGATGCTGCCTCTCTCTTGGACGCTGGCCGGTCTTCTACTTGAATTGTACCTGAATTGTACATGAATTGTACCAATATTCTACTAGGGACACCTCAGGGCAATTCAGGCCAATCAAGGGCAAGTCGAAAGACATGTCAGAGCAAGTCAGAGCAGTTCACCGCACTTCAAGGCATGTCAAAATGCGATAGAATAATTAACTAAATTTTCAAGTATCGTCTTCTGCCATTTTGTCGGGAAAACGTGGATCCTTTTCGAGAATTTATTTTATTTTGAAGGTCCTGCGTCAAAAGAATCCTGCTCCGCTTAGTTCAGTGCCATAAAATAATTTTTCCAAAAGATATGACAAGATACATACCTACATAAAGATTAAAAAACATTGGCTAAATTTTTGAATTGATTTTGACGGGAGATAACGCAAAAGAAGCGGAAGGGGTCAGGGATCATAAATATAAAATATTTTCGAAAAGGACTCTCACTGTTTGTGAAAGAAACGCAAACGGCGACAGTATAATTTACTAAGAATATCCCAGACCAAAATGCTGCCTCTCTCTTGGCCGCTGGCCGGTCTTCTACTTGAATTGTACCTGAATTGTACATGAATTGTACCAGTCTTCTACTTGGGACACCTCAGGGCAATTCAGGCCAATCAAGGGCAAGTCGAAAGACATGTCAGAGTAAGTCAGAGCAGTTCACGGCACTTCAAGGCATGTCAAAAGGCGATAGCATAATTAACTAAATTTTCAAGTATCGTTTTCTGCCATTTTGTCGGAAAAACGTGGATCCTTTTCGAAAATTTCTTCAGATTTATTTTATTTTGAAGGTCCTGCGACAAAAGAAAACTGCTCCGCTTAGTTCAGTGGCAAAAAATAATTTTTCCAAAAGATATGACAAGATAGATACCTACATAAAGATTAAAAAACATTGGCTAAATTTTTGAATTGATTTTGACGGGAGATGACTCAAAAGAAGCGGAAGGAGTCAAGGATCACAAATGCAAAATATTCTCGAAAAGGAGTCGCACGGTTTCCGAAAGAAACGCAAACAGCGACAGTATAATTTTACTAAGAATATCCCAGACCAAGATCCTGCCTCTCTCTTGGCCGCTGGCCGGTCTTCTACTTGAATTTTATCTCAATTGTACAAGAATTGTACCAGTCTTCTACTTGGGACACCTCAGGGCAATTCAGGCTAATCAAGGGCAAGTCGAAAGACATGTCAGAGTAAGTCAGAGCAGTTCACGGCACTTCAAGGCATGTCAAAAGGCGATAGCATAATTAACTAAATTTTCAAGTATCGTCTTCTGCCATTTTGTCGGGAAAACGTAGATCCTTTTCGAAAACTTCTTCAAATTTATTTTATTTTGAAGGTTCTGCGTCAAGAGAATCCTGCTCCGCTTAGTTCAGTGCCAAAAAATAATTTTTCCAAAAGATATGGCAAGATAGATACCTACATAAAGATTAAAGAACATTGGCTAAATTTTTGAATTGATTTTGACGGGAGATGACTCAAAAGAAGCGGAAGGAGTCAAGGATCATAAATGCAAAATATTCTCGAAAAGGAGTCTCACGGTTTCCGAAAGAAACGCAAACGGCGAGAGTATAATTTACTAAGAATATCCCAGACCAAGATGCTGCCCCTCTCTTGGACGCTGGCCGGTCTTCTACTTGAGTTGTACCTGAATTGTACATGAATTGTACCAATATTCTACTAGGGACACCTCAGGGCAATTCAGGCCAATCAAGGGCAAGTCGAAAGACATGTCAGAGCAAGTCAGAGCAGTTCACCGCACTTCAAGGCATGTCAAAAGGCGATAGCATAATTAACTAAATTTTCAAGTATCGTCTTCTGCCATTTTGTCGGGAAAAACGTGGATCCTTTTCGAGAATTTATTTTATTTTGAAGGTCCTGCGTCAAAAGAATCCTGCTCCGCTTAGTTCAGTGCCAAAAAATAATTTTTCCAAAAGATATGACAAGATAGATACCTACATAAAGATTAAAAAACATTGGCTAAATTTTTGAATTGATTTTGACGGGAGATAACGCAAAAGAAGCGGAAGGGGTCAGGGATCATAAATATAAAATATTTTCTAAAAGGACTCTCACTGTTTGTGAAAGAAACGCAAACGGCGACAGTATAATTTACTAAGATTATCCCAGACCAAAATGCTGCCTCTCTCTTGGCCGCTGGCCGGTCTTCTACTTGAATTGTACCTGAATTGTACATGAATTGTACCAGTCTTCTACTTGGGACACCTCAGGGCAATTCAGGCCAATCAAGGGCAAGTCGAAAGACATGTCAGAGTAAGTCAGAGCAGTTCACGGCACTTCAAGGCATGTCAAAAGGCGATAGCATAATTAACTAAATTTTCAAGTATCGTTTTCTGCCATTTTGTCGGAAAAACGTGGATCCTTTCGAAAATTTCTTCAGATTT